>VDMD01000173.1:0-42357 GCA_007026445.1 Schizophyllum amplum
CGGGGACATCTCTTTTCGGAAGGCTACCTCCCGAAAAAGGTGTTATCCCCGAGAACGACTAAGCAGTACAAGTTCACAGTGAGCAGCCCATCGTCGGCTGTTCGCATCTCTTAAGTAGGCACCTGAGTACAGCAAGGACTCTATATTGTCTCAAAATGTCGGTGGCTACCGCATTTCTTTGTGTCGAGGACAAAATTATCTGGGGCTCCGAGATTTTGAGTTGAACTCAAGTTGAACTTGAGTTTGCTCTTCTCAAGCCGTGTCCGAGACCTCCAGCGCGGACCAAGTTACGGCAATCTCATATAGACACAGTATATACGTTGAGTGCACTCCCCTTGAGCAAATATCCCTCCATACCACCACGAGCAGTTACACAAAATGTCGAGCTAGTGACTGCCGCAAGTGGTTGCTGACTTACGTCTTGCTTATTGCCAGCGCTTGTGAGTGTCCGTGCACAATGCGAGAACCCGCTGTAAGATAGCCTCGCCGGACGCCACACTCTCTTGAGGGTGTGCTTCACTGGCCTCGGCGGTGAGCAGGCCTCGGAGCAGGTAAGCAGCCGGGGCAAGCGTAGCTCGCGCTACAGGTGCGAAACAGTCCTTGAGAGCTTGGGAGATATCACTGCGCCGATGCCCATATTCGCCTGAGACGTGAATCTTCGTGGCGGCGCCATGGCGGGGCGTAGAGGAAAGGACATGTTTATTCGCGCTCGGAGGTAACACCTTATTTGGGAGGTAGCCTTCCCGAAAGAGACGTCCCCGAGCGTGGAAAAGCTCACGTGAGATCAATTCGCCCCGTTCCGGTTCCAGGGGCGCGTTTGGAAGCAGACTAGACCTTGGGTTCGATGAGCGAGAACCGCCTCAAACAGAATGATATGAGTAAGTGTATCTAGTGTTGCCGCTGAGCGCGCGCTGAGCTGGCTTAAGCTCCCAATTGGGCAGCTTAAGCCGGCTTAAGCCGAGCCAGCTTAAGTTGAGCTTAAGCGCGCACCTGCCTGTCTAGGAAGGCCCCGCGCCGCATACGCCGCTATGCAGTACTTATGCAGCTACAGCCTACATCATACTCCTCCAGAGTGAGCCCGGCGCATCGCGAGAGGACAGTCAGCTGTACCATAATCCACAGTAGAGATTGATGCTAGGATAGAGCACACCGTACTCAGTATCAGACTCGGACAGATGAGTATACAGCTCCGAGGACTAGGTCATGTTCAGTCGCTAAGCACAAGGCCATATTACAAGCATCGGCATAGATATGGACTGAGAGCGGCCCCCGGTGCTGGCCTTCAGCGCTTCAGCTGGCAGCCGCCGCCAGCCAGCGGGGCCACGTCTGGCCCACGCGAGGGCTTGAGCTCGCGCTTGAGTGGAGCACGCTTAAGCTGGCTTAAGCCGCTCCACCTGCCTTATACGGCGCTCAAGCCGCGCTCACGCTTAAGCCAGCTCAGCTCAGCGGCAACACTAAGTGTATCGGGCTGCTAAAGTTACATTTGCCATATTGTCAGGACTCAGATCTTCAAGTGAATATGAGCGTGAGGTTCCATGTCACATAATTAACTCACGCGCGTAGGATCGCGATGTATCTATAGGTTTCGCACTTGCATTTGAGCTTGCTTACATAATTCGGCTTGGACCGTTGAGGTCTTGTAGGGTCTTGTGGGCGACAGTACTTTGTTGGTGTTTGGCAAGTGCTTGGGCCATCGCGTTGGTTCCGTACCAAAAATGGAACAATTTGCAAACGCTGCGGCGGCGGAAACATTCAACGAAGGTGGTCATGCGATTGATAAACGTTGGCTTCCACCACCACCACCACCACCACCACCGCTAGCACCACCGTCGCCACCGCTAGCGCTCATTCTTCTGACCATGCCTAAGGTTGAAAGCACGCGAGTCACTCGACAGGCTCGGCAACGCCCGGCTCAACCCCCTCGCACCGCAATCAGCAAGGGCAAGGACAAGGCGGTCGCCCGTCGACCTGCACCGAAGACTGTCGGCACCTCCAAGACCAAGCAGCAGCCAAAGAAGTCGGGGAAACTAAACATGGAGTCCATATTTGCAGCTTCCTATGCAGAGGGCCATGTTTCCGTCTCACCGAAGACACCGGAATTCTCTGCGGCATACGGGAGACTTATGCAGGCTTGGACTGACAGCGTTCCTGCTGGACAAGAAACCCCTGTCTATTCCGAAGTCTACAGCTATCTTCCCGGAAACTGTCGCATCCCTCAAGGAACACCCGTCGCACCCGGTATTCCCGGATCGTCGCGCGGCGGCACGACGCGCAGCATAGTCTGGTCGGAGGATATGATGAACGAAGCTCTGAAGGCCGAGTTTGGTGATGTCGCCCTAGGGAAAAACTTCGTACGGCAGATGGCCACAATCTGCGATGTCGTGGGGGTACGTGACTGACCAACTCGTCATGGTCTTCGCAAAACTGACTGCTTTTTTGTAGGGCCTTCCAGAATCGAATGATCCATCCATTCGTTACGTTCCGATACCGGGTCGCACCTATCACATCCGTCTCTGGACGGGTCGCATGGACCAGACGCGAGCGGTCTGCTGGAACTTCATGTGCAACAAGACGAAACAGCCGAGGCTGAGGCCGAGTAACTTGCAGATCTACGCCATATCTGGTCCCGCGAGGGTGACTCTCAAGTCGATCGAGGAGGGCCATGACTTCGACCTGAAGAAGTCGCAGTGGGCAGCCGATGCCACTGAGACCTTCTGCGCCAGCGATGGCGCTGTGATCGACCTCGTCGTAAACAAGAAGATCGTCCTGCGCCTGCAGCTCCCTGCTCGTCCGACGGCCGGTCCGCCTCGGATCAAGAAGTACAGGGAGTACAAGTCGCTTCCGTTCGAGCAAGAGGAGGATGTCGAGGAGGAAGACGAGGAAGACGAGGAGGAGAAGGACAACGAGGAGAATGATTCCGAGAAGGCTTCCGAGGAGGACGACGAGGAAGACGATGAATAATCAACAGGTGCGGCCACAAATGTCATCATCAGAATTGCGCTGACAGTGACCATCTGCACCACAGTCTCGCGAGTCGGTGACATTCCTATATCGCGTCTCCACGCGTCACGACCTATTTACGCCCAGTTCAGACTGCTATGATGTTTTCCTCACGACTCTCCTCGATGCTCGCTCCCCAATGCTTTCATGTCGATAATACTGTCTCCATCTACTACATGGCTTATCTCAAGGATAAAGTCCTTACATATGTGCTCTGTCGCTGTTTGTCTGACGCTTTTATACCGTTTTTTACCGCTGTATATTGTGGAGTATATCTGGACATACACTTGTTTTCTTTGTTTACCAAGACATTTACGTATCGCTGCGAATCTCAATGCGTCCTTTACTGATTCGAGTTAAGTACCGAGGGAAACGTGCGACGAACACGAGTGTCATTCTCCAAGCACCGCTGTTATCAAGTTTAGTCAGCTGAGTTATAAGGAACATCAGCTAAGCGATTCTGCCGCAGTATTTGCCACAATCGAGACCTGGGTCAAAATTCTCTGGTGATACACGTACATATCCCGGGTATCTCCACGGACAATCGCTATGCCAGAGATCCCCTCCCCTTCGTACTCATGCACCATTCGTCTCTTCTGGCGACCGGACACTGCTCCCCACCCGGCCGAGGAGCGTCTGCTGGTAGTCTCCCAGGCGCTGATATATTGATAAGTCGCGAGAAGAGCGTCAATTGCACTGCGAGCACGATTTGCAATTGGGAAGTATGAAAGGCGAAAGGGCAAACGGAGAGCGCAGATCACAAGCACACACCTCCTTCTGTCTCTCAATCATTCCCTCCAAAAACGCATGCAGCGCATCCTTGAAATCTTCGATGCGCTCTTTCTCAGAACGCGCGATCTTCTCTTTCGTGAGCCTCAAGACGTGCACGAACTCGCGCTTCGCCTCCAGCACACGGCGCTCGGCCTGCATAAAGTCGTGTTTATTAGCAGGCAAGGTGCTGGAAACAATCTTCGAAGTCTTCCTCCGCTAACCGGGTCATCACATAGTCCATGCGTTCGGTGGGGATCTTTCCCTGTGCACAATCGCGGTCATGCGTTGACCGCTGTCGTGCCTTGTCGCTATCGCTTGCTTCCAAGCGTAGTAGATGCGTGTCACCGTTTAACGCCATCTGAGAACATGGGTGAGTGAGATGGCACAGAGAAACAGAGGTCAGTATGTACGCACCCGCACGGTTCTTAAGTAGCAGCTGTGCGTACTCGTCGAGTGAGAAGTCGTGAGCAACTCAGCAAGCAGAATTGACCGTATACGCACAAGCAACGTACCCGTTGCTGATGGAGTGATGATGTCCTTGCTGCTCTGCTCTAGATGATCGTCTCGTCGTCTTGACCTCTCTTCAGAAGATGCTTTCATGTTGCTCGCTGCCACATACGCCTCGTCGATCATCGACCATAGCTGTATCTGAGAACAAGTCACTGTATACTGATGTATCAGGTACTCACTGGGACCATAACATCGGTTTTACCGTTCGCTTGAGTTGCCACCATATCTTTCCACAGCGCGTCGCGCCATCGGCAATGCTTCCTTGTCAATAAGACTCTATTTACAGCGATACCTGCGCCGCACCCTCTGGCGGCGAACCACTTCTGATGCTCACCGAGCAAGCTTCCAACGCCTCCCTCCCCCGCCTTCTCTTACCCTTTCAGTATGCGCCGTACGACTTCACCTTCGAGAACCAGAAAGGGCGCTCGTTCTTCAACGCCACCGGCGATATATCCCCCGTGGCCAGATTGACGACGTTGTACGAGGCCCAGTCAAGCTTGTTCCACCGCCCGAGGGGCCGGGAGCGTAGCTGAAGGTCCATCATGAAGACGTAGCGGACCTCGGGGAGTTCGGATGGCGGGTGGGCGTGCGAGGTATGCGGATGAGCATGGGAGTTGGTCTGGGAGCCATGTGCGTGAGATTGCGAGCCTCCATGTCTCGGGCGCCGTGCGTTGTACCGTCCGCTAGCGTCCATGAGATTCGTGAGTTCGACAGTGTCGCGGACGATACGCCAGTTGCCGCGAAGGAGGCCCTGAGTGAATGATGTAAATTTATTGAACAAGAGTGCAGAGTACGACGTGTTCTCACATGCATCTTCAGCTCGGGCCTCAGCTGAGGAATTATGTCCTTCGGCGCGTGCTCCTCGTTCGCGAGGAGCGTGAGCACCTCCCCATTGGGAAAGAACCGACTGGATGTCTGGTTGAGTTCGCTGCTGAGACATGGGAAGGGTAGCGACCTACAGGAATCGATGGTAGGTTATGAGGTGGCTGATCTGCAGCGATATAAGATATAGCTCTAGAGGGAGACGGCTCAGCGTACATTGACCCAGTGGTTCTCACTAAGGCCTTGCCGACTGGGGAAACGTTAGGTTGCGCCTGCTGACAATAGAAGGAAGGGCTCACACATAGTGACAGACTGCGATATAGACGCCGTCCAGCCGCACGCGTGGGTGCTCGATGTATAGTCTCCGGTAGTCACGCAGAAAGCTGCTGATGACGGCCTGGAGCGCCTCCAGCGATGGTACTTGCGGAGGCTGGTAGGTGGCAGCGACGTGCTCTCTAAGTCATGTCAGCACCCATAAGTCATGTAAAGGCAAGGCACGCACCTCCAGATACCACGATCCAACGTTAGCAGACGCGCCTTGCGGCAGACCGAGGCAAAACGCTCGAGCGCCGTTGTATCCAGCAGTCGTAGAACGTGCAGAATGATCTCGTCGGGGAGGCCGTTCAGGGGAACAAGTTGGTTCTCCTCCTCCGGCTCGAAGGCGGCGTCAGGGGGGAAGCCCGCGATCACCTCCGCCAGCGTGCCAGTCACGACGCCCGAGACTTGGACGGCCGGCTGCAGCGTCAGGCCGTTCTGTAGCTGCTCCGCCAGCGCGTCATCCGAGGGCGCTACTAGAGGGACTGGGGGTGGTGGCGGCTCGAGGAGGGATAGGATCATCTCTTCGCGCTGGTAGAGGCGGTCGATGTTGGACTCCATGCGGAAGGCCTGGCGGTACAGCGTAAGCGCATCGTCGAGCGCGCCACGCTGCTCGCACTGCACTGCGCGCCGGTACACGTCGAGTGCAACGCTGAGCTTCGGGTTGAGGTGGACGGTGCTTGTCGACGTAGGGTGGACGGTGGGGACTTTGGTTCGGGGGCGAGGGGTGTCTTCGCTTGTAGTTGCGAGAATTCCATCGTGCTCTCCATCATCATACTTTAAGTGCCGTTCGTCGTCCCGATAATCGGTAGAGGACAGCGAGGTATGTCCTCGGCGCCGCTGTACCTCGGCCTTCCAGGCCTCTCTGAACTTGCGGAGGTCTTCGGACTCCTGGCTCTGGGCTGCTGCGGAAACCATGTTGAACTTGAAGATTCAATGTTCAGAAAGTTGGATCCAATTTTCTGAAGATTGAATCTTCTTTCGGCGTTCGCTCGACGCTGACGGAGAAGAGGCGAGGATTCGGGTCACCGGCCCGCGCTTCCTGATTTCAGGAACCTGATTTTGTGGCGTGTAGGTCCACGTTTCTCTCTTTATACGGCCATCGAGCAGCCGCCCGCGCTCGTTCTCCTCTCACGCGGCGCCCGACATGGACAGCAACAAAGACGAAGCCCTGCGCTGCCTGCAAATTGCTCAGAAACACCGCGACGCTGGCAACTTTTCCGCCGCGCGTAAGTTCGCGCAAAAGTCCATATCGCTCTACGAGACACCCGAGGCCTCGAAGCTCCTACTGTCCATCAAGGACGCCGAGTCTGCAGCGGGTTCCTCTGGGTCCTCAGGACCCTCGACGTCTGCAACTGGTGCGGAGACGCACCCGTCAGCAGGGGGCGCCAAGCACCGGCACACGTCGTCATCCGCGAATGGGAGCGCGTCGAACGGCACGGCGGGTGGCATGGGCGGCGAAAAGCGCGAATACACGGAGGAGCAGCACAAGGTCGTGAAGCGAGTGCGGGCATGCAAGATCACAGAGTACTACGAGATCCTCGCCATCAAGAAGGAGTGTGAGGAGGCCGAGATCAAGAAGGCATATCGCAAGGTGCGCGCCTTCGTTCTGTGGGGGACGCAGGTGCTGACAATCTAGCAGCTTGCTCTAGCATTACACCCGGACAAGAATGGTGCGCCGGGCGCTGACGAGGCGTTCAAAAGTACGTCGTGTGGGGAATTCGCTTGCGCACCCTGGTTAATTTGCATATAGTGGTATCGAAGGCATTCCAGGTTCTCTCGGGTGCGTCCATCTGCTGCGAAAGTTGCGCGGCATCTCATCTCCCCCAGACCCCGACAAGCGAGCAGTATTCGATCGCAGCGGAGCTGACCCCGAAAGCCGGTCGAGCGGCATGCCCTCGCGCTCATCAGCCGCCGGCTTCAGAACACAGGGCTTCAACAGCTTCGACGGCGAGATGAGCCCGGAAGACCTCTTCAACATGTTCTTTGGTGGCGGGGGCGGGGGCAGCAGCCCCTTTGGCCCCGGTTTCGGCGGCGGCGGGCCAAGTGAGCGACACCCTTTATCCCTCACATCTGTACTCACAACGTATAGTATTTACTACCACATTTGGCCCCGGCGGTTTCCGCACCACACAGGTCAACACGGGTCAACGCCGACGCGCAGCAGACGAAGCGCCGCGCTCCTTATTCGTCCAGCTCCTCCCTATCATCCTCCTCTTCGCCTTCTCCATCCTCTCGGCGCTCCCCAGCTGGTTCTCCACACCACCCGTGCCCGATCCGCACTACAGTTTCACGGCCTCGCAGCGGTATAATATGGAGCGCACGACGCCGAGCTTGGGCGTCAAGTACCACGTTAATCCGGGAGAGTTCGCCGGGCACCCCATCATCGGCGTCGAGCTCGCGAAGGAGGGGCTGGACGTGCGCCGCGCGCCGCCGGACCACGCGCGCGGGCCCGCGCTGCGGCGGTTCGAGAGCAGCGTGGACACGCAGTGGACGAAGGAGATTTACGCGCAGTGCCAACGGGGCGTGGACATGAAGGAGCGGCGGAAGGAGCGCGAGATTGGGCTGTTTGGCATTGGCACGGACTGGCAGAAGGTCAAGGCGATTGAAGAAGAGGAGATCCCCAGCTGCGAGGAGTACAAGCGCATCGCGAAGTTGACGCGCCGGTAGCAGCTTAGGTGTACTATTTGTCGTGTAATCTATACATCTTATATGCTGGACATCTCTAGTGCTCTTGGTAGATGATTTCAGCCTCGACTCTGAACTTGTGCTTGACGCGCCCGCTTTGACAGTCGAATGGGGCTAAACCCGGCTTGACTTCACGTCAATTGCTTCGCGCGCTGCGGTGCAACTCCTCGCTGTCAATAACTCCTCTTATTGACCTTTCGTCTACTTCAGAGGGTCACTAGGCTTCTACTATCTGGGCAGGAATCACTGGATTACACTCAAAGCGATGGACGGCTTCGACGACTTACTGACGCACTCGCGCGACGAGCTCGACCACAATCCGTTCTCGGACCCATTCGCGCAGCGCGCAGACTCCCCAGATCCTTGGTCTTCGCCGTTTAGCGGTGGAGATGACTCGCAACATGCGTTCGCCGACACGGACGGGCACCAAGCATACAATGAGCCCGAACCATCCGAGGACGGTACGCACGTCGAGAAGAGCCCCAAGTCCCCCACGCATCGATCGGTGAGCGACGAGCCTGCGACGCCTGCGGATGAAGCCACCGCCGCGGCCCCGGCAGACCCGCTGGACTCCACTGCGCTCACTGCGGACTCTGACGACGAGGAGAAGGCGCGGACCGGCTTCCCGCGCTCGCCTGGCTTCAGGCAGGACGTGCCCGCGCCCGACCCAGCAATCAAGGCAGAGCTAGAAGAAACCAAGGCAGAACTCGAAACAAAGCCCTCATCCCCAGCCCCCGCCACCTTCTCCGAGACCGCCACCATCCGGCCCACGGAGCCCGAGGAGTACGCGTCCACGTCGAGCCCGCGTGCCGCGTCCCCCACCCCCGCGACGGATACTGCGTCACCGACAGCCTCTGTATCACCCGCGGACTCCGCCTCACCCATCCCCGCGCGCCCCACACACGCCAAAGCGCCCTCGCGCGCGTCGGCGGATTGGGGACCGCTCAGTCGGCCCCTGCAACCCGCGGCGTACGATAACCTCGTGCTCGGCGGCGAGTCTTTGGGCGGCTGGCAGCAACATCATACCGCGCAAGACTCTGCTTGGGGCAGTGCGAGCGCGCCAGTAGTGGTACCTGCGCCGCCTCCGCCGGCAGATGACGATGACAGCGACGACGACAAGCCGATCGGGCAGCGGCTCGTGCAGAGTCAAACGCAGCAGGTGTGTGGCATATCAAACAGCGTTGAAAGGTATGCTGACTGAATCTTTCGCAGGCGAAGACACCACCGCAGAAGGACGGACCGCTCGCGACCTTTACCATCTCTGTCGATGACCCACAAAAGGTCGGCGACCCTATCCGTCCGTATATCATGTATACTGTACACACGCGCGTGAGTACACGGTTCTCCTTCACATTGTCCACTAACTCGTGACACTCCACCTCACCAGACCACCTCCGCCGAATTCCAGAAAAGCGCCTTCTCAGTTCTGCGCCGCTACTCCGATTTCCTCTGGATATACGAGACCCTCTCGCTCAACAACCCCGGCGTTGTCGTCCCGCCCGTACCCGGCAAGAACCCCTTCGGCCGCTTCGACGACCAGTTCGTCAAGCAGCGTCGGCTGGGCCTGGAGAAGTGCATTCAGAAGATTGCGAATCACCCGGTATTGGGCAAGGACCCGGACCTGCGTTTATTCTTGGAGAGTGATACCTTCCAGTTGGACGTGAGCGCTCTTTCAAGGTTGTGAGAGGACATGCGCTGAAGTGAGGGTAGATCAAGCACCGAAAATCCGAGATCGCGCACGAGAGGGGAGGCCTAATGGGCTCGATAGGCCAAGCGTTGACAGGGCCGCGGTTCCATGAGACGGACGAGGTGTGTTCCTCGTGATGATATTATCACTTCAGTGTCTTACACGAGCCCTCCTAGTGGTTCGACCGCAAGAAGGTTTACATGGATGGCCTTGAGAACCAGCTGCGGGGTCTAGTGAAGGCGATTGAGCTGGTGTCAAAGCAACGCTCAGGTCAGTTTTCGTTTTCATCGTCTATCTCAAAGTGTAGCTCTGTCTGACGCTGCACGTACATAGACCTTGCCACTGCGACGGGCGACTTCTCTGCAGCAGTGGCAGACCTATCATCATCGGACATCGGCAAGGGGCTTTCGCAATCGTTGGCCGGGCTCGCGGACGTGGAGCACAAGTCGCAGGACTTGCAGATGACGCAAGCGGAGCAGGACATCATTACCTTGTTGGCGACGGGTACGTTACATGAGTAAACAGTACTTTTCAGCCACTAACAAACATTGACCATCCTAGTTGACGAATACGCGCGTTTGATAAACTCCGTGCGAGTACGTGCTCATATCCCATTGCTTATACCACCTCCGCTCATTTTGTTCTCTCCTTGAGATGGCATTCAATGGCCGGATACGCACGTACCACGCCTGGAAGCAAGCCGACAGCGACTTGGCGCGGCAACGCTCGACACATGACCGCAACCGTGCACAGGGAAAGATCCCAACGGAGCGCATGGGCTACGCAATGACCCAGTTGGCGGAGGTATGTGAATATTATTGAAGCCTCTGTCCTTGAGCACGTCCCTCAATTGGTACGCTGACGTGACTTTTACATAGGCCGAGCGTCGTGCGCTTGAGGCGAAGCGGGAGTTCGAGCATGTCTCGAGGCTGGCCAAGGAGGAGGTCGCGCGATTCGAGAAGGAGCGCATCGAAGATTTCAAGGACGCGCTGCATGCGTTCTTGGAGGGGATGATTGAACGACAGAAGGAGGTGTGTATTTGTGGTTTGCCTTTCATGTTCCCCAGCATGTGCTCGCAGTACAGCTGACGTTCTTCTCGCAGCTCATCAGCGCCTGGGAGACTTACCAGCAGACGCTCCTCGATCGGATGGGGAGCAGTGTCCGGTCGCCAGAACAGACGAACGGCGCGTGAATCTGGAGCGGAGGGGATGTTTGGCATAGTAAGTGTATGAGGTGATACCCGGGATACGTTACATGCTTGTATTACCAGAGAAATTTGGCTCGATAATCTTCTCGCTTTGCGTCGATTGTGGCAAAGACGGTCTTGAAAACCTGGGAGCGCAGCGTAAAGCTAGACTTCAATATTACATTGCAAGTTGGTACAATAAGAGCACTACTCCCTCTGCAAATACGAAACAACACAAGATAACATTATAAACAAGAACATGAAAGCGATGCAATGGCGAAAACACTGTCACGCAGAGTGATTGGAAGAGTTCGTGTGGTTCGTAAATGCGTCAGCGGAAGTCTTGCTCGGGATTCTTCCTAGGACTGCGTGGCCACGGTAAGCATTGGACTGGATACCTGGACGGGATCGACGCACCTGTTTCAAAGTGTCTCCTCCTCCTCCCCGCTCCCTTCCATATACTCCTTGATCTTCAGGATCTTGTGCTCCGTATACTGCTCGACGCGCGGAATACCGTCGTGCGGACGCAATGGAAGGCGGACGCGCCGTACGGACTTGCGGCCTACGACGAACTCGATGACCGTGCCATCTGGGTAACACCAGGTTTCGCAAGATAAATGCTCGCGCTTGTCGAGATCTTGCGCTACCTCCATGGAGAAGCACGGCTGGTCGATATTCCCAGTGTTGTCCACAGTAAACATCCTGAGGTTTTTCGGTTTGGGCATCGGCTCGCCGGTGTCGTTGGAAACTATGTTCCAGCTCACCGTCCTCGACCTGTCCATATGCCCGGTCCAAAGGCGCATCGAGTACGGTTGTCCGGGTATGGGGATGTGACGTACTGACGTATCCTTCGGGTCTGGGAGGCCCTGAACACAATGTGTCAGTGAAAAGGATATGAACCTGATATGAACGAAGGATAATCTGAGCACGCACTCCGATCACATCCACACCCGTGCTGATGTCGCGCAAGTATCTCTTTCCCTCTTCCACACTACCAAACTCCGTTTCAAGCACGAGGTTCATCATCTCCTCGGTCCAGAGTATGTGCTCCACCGTGCCGTCGTTCGACGTTAAGGGCATGCATGGCGCGACCGGCGTGCCCTCCGGAATTCTGATATGTTCCGGACGGTAGCTGTAGGTGGAGGAATATACGGGCTTCTCGTCTCCTGGACGAGTGATCCCTTGGTAGGCGTCACCGGCCTTCCTTGCCGCCTCCTTGAATCGTTCACTGGTGTACATCGCTGCATTGGGGATATGGCCAGGTAGACCATATTTCAGATATGGTCGCTCAGCTGCTCTTGCCTCCGATGGGGTGGCAAATACAGGTGTTGACTTTCGAGTCCTGGACTTTCGTGCCACTAATGGTTTAGTCTCCGAAATATTGATATGCTTCTTGCGAGTCTCGATATGTTGTCCATCGCGCCCTTTGCACGTTACTTTAGAGGAGCTCGCTTTGGGCATAATGAAGGTGATGGTCGGAGTTCGAGTCCAAGTACCTTGACGGACCAAGCCGATATCAGTAGGTCACAACGTCACGGTCGACCGTGACAGCCCTCGGTCAACTGCACACGTGAGTCATCATCTGGAAAATGCATACACACTATGTAGTGCTATGTAGCCTGTATAGAGCTTGTAGGTCAGTAGTTTAAGTCCTGCTATGTATTGCGACGTACCAGGGCCTTTCTATAGTAGTAACGCTGCAGCGGCGTGAGAGAGCTCCCCGGGGCTGTAAGTATGCTTTCCCTCCACATCATCATCATCATCATCATCTTGCGACACGGGGTCGGGTGCGTCTCCGCAGTCAAACTGAACCCGTCGACGTCCGATCGCCGTGCTGGACTGTGCTGGAGGGCTGACAATTGGCACTTCGAGGCACGCGACGTCGCCAGTCATGGCAGAGAAAACGCTTCGATGGTCCCGGTCCCCGGTCTGTGGAGAGCTTCTGAGGCAAGTAGAGATGAAGGATGAGAACAACAGCGGTTTGAGCTACAGTATGTAGGCCATGCGTCAAGGGGGCTCTGCCGTCACGAGAAAGTCACGCCAGATCACGCCGTGTGAGTTGCGCGTATTTGTTCAGTGTTGTCATGGACTCGATTCTGAGTTCTGTGCACTTCCGAACCACGCAACGGTCAGCACTGAGTATCTTCGCTTCTGATATTTCTGCACTTTTGAACTTGTGGAAAGGAGACCATGCTACTCACGGCTAAGTAATCTCCGGAATTTATACGCCTCAGGCCCTAGCTCCGATGGTAGACCCAGATTACGCCGGCGCTACTTACCATGATTCCAGTTCATCGTCAGTCGCAAACTCATGTATCGGTCCCTCATTCTGGCGCCTCTTCTCATCACCTTTTGTCAATCCAACAACACGGGACTTCAACGGGACTTCGACCTCGGCTTCATAAACACAGGTTCCCTGCGTCTTTCAGTCACCCGACCAACCATCGGGGCTGTTGTTTCCTATCCGATTAGCGCTTTCTCATCGCTGAGAACTCAATGATCACAAGAATGACCGAAGTATAGACGACTCTCGTCCTCATCAGATAAAAGGACGGTCAAGGCAGTACGAGAAGCTCCTCGCCTGCGCTCAAACTCCTCATATAATGTTTGCGCGGACGGTGACCCTCATTGCTCTCTTACCTCTAGTCCAGCTTGGACAAGTGCAGGGGAAGCCTTATGGACGGCGTGAGTCGCACAGTACTATCGCGTTTGAGAAGGCAACTGAAAGACGATGATATAGCTGTTAGCACAAGCCCTCGCGCCGCCGACGCAACAGGCATGCATACCGCTGCTGATGCGCAGGGCCGCTACTTCGGGACTTTCTGCGACCCGGCCTCCACGTACTGGACCGACGCCGGCTTCATGGCTTTGGTCGACAACGAAGCCGACGTCGGACAGCTCACTGTCTCGAACTCGCTCAAGTGGGACTCAACGGAGCGCTCGCAGAACAGCTTCACGTACACGAACCCCGACAAGCTCGTTGCGTACGCCCAGGAGCACGGCTACCTCGTTCGTGGGCACACGCTCGTGTGGCACAACCAGCTGCCGTCTTGGGTCAGCAGCGTTGCACAGTCGTCCGTGGCGAGTGTGATAGAAAACCATATCTCGAACGTCGCGGGGCGCTATGCGGGTCAGCTTTACGCTTGGGATGTTGTCAACGGTACGAACGCGACGGTCAACTTACGCGCCATGTATTGCACTGACGCTCTACGATAGAACCCTTCAACGAAGACGGGTCGTGGCGTACCGACCCATTCTACAATGCCCTCGGCGATTCATACGTGACCATCGCGCTCAACGCCGCCAGGGCAGCTGACCCCACGGCGAAACTCTACATCAACGAATACAACGTTGAAACCCCCGGCAGAAAGTCGTCGGCTCTGGTGGCCCTAGCGAAGTCGCTCGTTTCCGCCGGCGCCCCTCTGCACGGCATCGGCTTCCAGTGTCACTTCGTCCTCGGCCAGAGTCCCAGCACAGCGACGCTCGTATCCCAGTTCGAGCAGTACACGAGCCTTGGTCTTGAGGTGGCGATCACCGAGCTGGATATTCGTATTCAGCAGCCGGCCTCGTCGGCAAGCTTGGCCCAGCAGCAGACGGAGTATCAGAACGTCGTGGCCGCGTGCAAGGTGTGTTGGTCCCTCTGCGATCCACGTCCTCCGGTCTGACAGTTTCCCCAGGCGGTTGATCTGTGCGTGGGCGTTACCGCCGCGGGCATGAGCGACAAGTACACATGGGTACCGGGCACGTTTCCCGGGTATGGCTCGCCCTTGATGTTCGACGAGTCCTTCAACAAGAAGCCAGCGTATACCGGTGTTGTCGACGGCTGGGATGCCTGAGTGCAAGGGTTATGCAGGATAAATTTGTATACTCTTTCTTTTTCTACGCGGGTGTATGTCATAGCTGGGAGTCATTGGTATTATGGGTAAATGTATCGGTCTCATAACAATCGCCTGGACAGCATCAGCAAGAAGTATACGACAGAGCATGCAGCCTCGAACCAGCAGCACATCTCGGCCTTCTACGATGTCGGCATCTTCAGACACGTCGTCCGCAGTCCGTCCCCGCTGTAACGCGCCACCGTGATGAGGAGGTCCCGTTTGTTGTTGACTGCACTCGCGGAACGTAGCTCGTACAGGGTCGCTGAAATTCGTTCAGGTCAACTGTCACAGCTAATCCATCAGCCGACTCACAAAGGTTGAACAGGAAGGGCTCTGCCACGGCGATCGTCGCCGGCGCGGCCTGTAACGATTTCTCCAAGATAGCAATCCCCTGCACGGAAACGATGAGACCGGATATGAAGAATCATAAGGGACGCACGTCTTTGAGCTTGCCCTGGGCCAGTAGCGCGACGGCGAGGTTGTTGACAGCCTGAATCCCTCGTTAACCACCCGGTCCTCGTCGTCTTCCCGCCAACGACGCACCACATGATTATCCTGCTCCCTGTCGAGCAGGCCGCGCAGCACTTCGCTCGCCTCTGCCCACTCGCCGCGCGCCGCTGCGAGCACGGCCGTGTTGGTCTCCTTCTGCGCGTTATCTGCGCCAGGATCCGCGGCCACAGCTGCAAAATGCCGCTCCGCCGCGTGCACGTCACCCGCCTGCAGGTATATACGGCCCACCGCGGACCGCAGCGGGGGCGAGACCGCCAAGGGCTCGAGCAGGCGCGTCGCTGCTGTGTAGTCCTGCAGGAATATCTGTCAGCATGCCACTACGTTCATGCCAGCCCGTGCATACCTTCGTCTCCGCCATCTGACTCGCGAGGATAAGCGCGACGCGCGCGCCGCGCTCCTTCCACATCCCTATGGTCGCCTCGTCACGCTTCGGCGTTGCACGGGCCTTGACCTTGCACTTCGCCAGCAAGCCCGCTAGGGCATCGATGTACCCAGCGGGGTCACCGCCCCAGTAACGCAGGCGCGCCCTCATAACCTCGAGCTCGAAAGGCAGGATGCGGTCCATAAGCCACGCACGTGCGGAGGGTGGATCGATGGCGTCGAGCACATTGAACAGGTTTGAGCATTCTGCGGCAGTCTGGTTGAAGAGGCGCAGGCGCGCGAGGGCGGAGAGGCGCAAGTACCACAACTAATGATGCGCGCGTCAGAGCGAGCTGGGGCAGCAGATCTCACAACTCACGCCCAGAACAAGAGTGAGATCCTCGGGGTCGGCGGCAACGAGGCGGTCGCGGGCCATCCGCGCGAGCGCGCGCCAGCTATTCGACATCTAGCACGGTCTCAATTTCACTCTCACATGTCCTCACACGCTCATGCACTCACAACGAGGGCGTGAAAGTCCGCCTTGTGCCAGTCGCCAGTGAGGTCGCGCGCGGGGCGCTTGTCGGGCGGATAAATATATTTGTTCAGGAGCGTGGTCAGAGGGTCTGCCTGTCCGTAGTGATATACAAGCATGCGGATGAATACCAGGCGTATAGGTCAATAGATGAGAAGAGATCGCGCACGTTGGGAATGGGGAGAAACATGGTCGCGAGAACGAGCTCGGGGAGATAGAGGTCCGGCGCATCCTCCTCGTCCTGGTCGCTTTCTGAGGGCGGAGGTGGTGGTACATCCTTGTTGGTATCGACTGCAGGCGCTGCTTCGGATAGAGGAACGTCAATGGCGGCAGGAGCAATCTCCTCGACGTCTTCCGCTGGCTCCTCGGGGTCATCAACGAGGAATGGATCGGGAACCTCTGGTTCGACAATAGGCAGGCCAGGGGATGGAGATGGAGTCTTTGCTTCCATCGTGTCGGCCAAAGCAGGTGGCTGGGGTGGCTGTTCGTCGAGGAAAGGGTCGGAGGGGTGTGTTTCAGCGATAGGTGAAGGTGGTAATTGGATTTCCGTCGCGTCTGTCGCGGCTGCTTGAGGCAACTCCTCAGGCGCCTGCTCGTCGGCGACGATGACCTCAGGTGCGTGCTTGATCTCGTCTTCTACCCAGAATGAGAGCTCGTCCTCGGCGACAGTGTGCTGCGGAGGCGCCGGCCAAGCAGACGAGATGAGAGCTAGGGATCGAGGTCAAGATGAGGGGAGGAAGCAAGGACGATGCACGCACCTGCCGTATTCGGACATTCTTCCGAAGCCATCACCTCTTTCTCCTCCTCCACGACCAGATCCTCTTCATGATGAGGAGAATCCGATATCGTTTGGGTCGATGCTGCAAAACACAATGAGCAAGCGACGCTGGAACGCAACACGTACGTACCTGCTGAATCGGCAAAGTCCAGCTCAGACCAAGCCGCCTCCAACTTCGGGGCTTCCTCCTCCGACAGCAACCCATGCTCAGACGTCCTATCCTCGTCCCCGCTGCTGCTGCTCTCCGACTCTGAGCTCTCTCTTCCCTTCGATGCAGAGACCACTAGGCTCGGCGCCACTGCGACAGACACCGAGCGCACAGGCTCCATGTGCGAGGTAGACGCCGCCCGCCTATGCTCAGGCATCCCCTCCGACTCCTCCCTCCTATGGTGGTGAAAATCAAAATGCGACACCCTCCGCGCCAGCTTCTGCAGCGGCACGCGCAGGTGCAGCTTTCCGGGGCTCTTCCTCGGCGACGTGGGCGCGGACGGCGGCGCGGTAGATGATACGGAAGACATGTTACGGTGAATCGCTTCGCAGATTCGAATGAATGGCGGTTGTTTCTACCTTCCTCTCTTCATTAACGCTTCCTTATATATTGCCCCGTGCAGGGAGCTCTGCATAATGGCCGGACAATTACGGGCGGACGACACTGAGGGCGGGGCCCCAAAATGGGCAGGTCTACTTCGGTTCTAGGTTGCTGTTTCAAACCGCCTCTCGCGGTCTCGCACACAGCCGACTTGGCCTCGATGCGCCAGCGCCCTTCACGTCGAACCGGACCCATACCCTAAAACCAACACGCGTCCGCACTCCCCCGAGGTATTATCTCTGCGCCGAGCCAACGTCGAGCGATGTATCAGGACAAACTGCCTAGATTACTGCATAATACTGTATCCATGATGATGATGAGGGTGTTCCATACGTACGAAAGCACGACAATGAGCGAACATGATGAAGTGCAAATACAACTGACTGAACGGCGAACAACCTTCCCAAAACACTCCTTGGTTTCCGAGATCCGTGCAAGTAGGCAGGGGCCTCCGACGGTATCCTCAACGAGACGCGAGCCTACGTAAAGCTTCCTCGGCAGACACAGCGAACGTCTTCACATGCCCGCCTGGCGGTTCAACATGTAAAGATTCAGATCCTGCCAGCCTGGAGACACGCACACAATCAGCCTCCTGAACACGCAGATAACAGGACCACAACTCACCTCCCCCGACGCGACACATAACCTTCTTCGTCGACGTCGGCCCGGACACCTTCCCAGGACGCACGAGTGTCGTCAGCCGGCAGGTCACAATCTTGCGCCCGAGCGCGTTCGAGAACGCGTACTGCGCCTTGATCTCCTCGCCCTCCTTCGGCGCCTTCTTCAGCGGCGGGTCCACGCGCTCCACCAACAGCCCGTGCGCGATCGAGTTCACGATCGCCGCGACCTCGACATCCAGCGGGTCCCTCGTGCTCACCGGCACGTACTCGTACTGGTCCCCGCCCGGCGTGTTCGCCCCCGCGCGGGAGCCGGGGCGCGACGGCGCACGGCTGCCCGACGCATGAAAGCTCGACGGCGGGAGCGTACCCGCCAGAGATGGCCTTCCACCGCGCACTGAGCCCTGGTACACGGGCACCTGCTGCGCGCGCGAGCGCAACATATTCTCCGGCGTCTGCGCACGCATCGCAGACGAGCGGAAAGTCGACCCGCTCGGGCCGTCACCGTAGCCCGACATCGACGTGCCCGGACGTGACATGGCCGATCCGGGACGTGAGGGCGATGAGAGCTGCACGCTCGGGAGGGGGATCCTCGACCGGCTAGGCGGGCGGGGAGGGTAGGATGACAAACCACCAGCCGACACCCCACTCCCGGCTGACATCGAGAAAGCCGGGGAGAATGAGCGCTGCTTCATCGTCACGTATTCATCGTCGCCCCAGTCGGAGGTGCCCCCCGGAGACCTGTTGGAGGCGGGCATCGGTATTTGACTTGGTGTCTTCGGTCTCGGGCGCGGAGTCTGCGTCGTGATGCGCGAGGGGGTCTGCGATGGCGTCTTTGCGCGGGACGGCGGTCGAAAGACATGCGATTTGCCCGGGCTCTGAGGATTAGATGACTGTGTCGTGGTAGAGGATGTAAGGGGAGACCACGGCCGCGACGACGCCATGGAAGTCCTCGATAAACTGCGCCTGTACGGTGTGCCGGGACCGATGGGTGGTATAGGGGGTATCGGTATATCTGCATACATCCCAGCAGCGGAAGGTGTTCTCCTCGCCGGGGAAATCCTGACTGTGGAGAGCGAGGGTTCGACCTTCGTCGAGCTGTTCCAAGGTGTCTTGACCGGTCCTGACTCCTTCATTGGCGTCTGACGACCTTTGACTGTCGCTATGTCCCTGGATGACAGCTCTCTGGCGTGACGATTGGGCGACGAGTCTGGCGTGAGGCTCTGTGTGTGCTTGTGGCCCGGCCGGTCAGGAGTGACGGGCGTGGTCGGCTGGCTGGGCCGTAGTGCGCTGAACAGAGACTTTCGCTTGTTCGGCTCTGAGTTCGGTGCGCGAGCGGTCTTCTTGACTTGCAATGGCGTGACTGGAGTTCGCGGAGAGCGCTGCGAACCCGTTATCTTCTTCGCGAAGTTGCGCAGTGGAGACATGGATCGGGATATGGGAACCTTGTTGCGAGTAGGCGGCGTTCCAAGGTACCCGTTCCGCGATGCGCCCGATGCGCTCGAATCTCCTTCGCTCTCCGTAGACTCGCCTAGGAGTATTCTGCGCACGGTCTCCATTTCGGCTTCCGTCCTCGTGATGCGTTCGCGCAGGTTCTTCCAACGTTGTGCGGACTCGGCGTGCCGTCGCAACGTCTCTCCGTTCTTCGTGACGCGGTCGCGCACGCCCTTGTCGATGATCGACAGCACCTTTGACGTCGCCGGCATGTAATGTCTGAGAGGCGCATGAGTATGCAGTCGCGATCTGAAGGGGCACACCCATACTTCTTCTTCGCCTCAAAGGAGTCTTGTAGAGACGTGAATACATCCATATTGATAGCCGGGCTCTTGTCGCTTCTGACGCTTGCATCAAGCGAGAGTGAGGAATGGGATAGCGGGTCGTCCACGCCATATTTGTGCACCTGCCATATGAACTCCTGCGCGGTGTCAGAGCGCACGCTGCAGTCACGACGCATGACGCACCTGACATCGATTGACTGCTTTCTCCAGACTAGACATCATCCCGTCCGCTTGATCGGTCACCGTCCGGAAGACAGTGAGCCACTTGTCCTCCTTCAGCTCCTCCCTCAGCACCTCGCTTTCATCCTGTACGGCCTCCCAGTCCGCGACAAGGTTGGCGTGTTTCCGAAGCAGGACGGCCAGCTCGTTGTTCTCGCCCTCCTGATCGGCGGTGGGCGTGATGTGTGACAAAGGCTCGACGGACTCGTTGACCGCCTTCATTCCTTGCGCGAGAGCATCCAAGCGTTCGTCGAGGTTCATGAGCGACTGATCAATCACGCTTGTTGTTCCTGCAGAGTCGCCCGCCGACTGGGATTTGTGTCGCAGCTCCTGTATCTCTGTAATAGCAATGAGATCACGTTCGCATCCGAAGGCCACTGCCACGCACCAAAGATCCTCGTCTGAATGTCTGATATGGAGTACGACAGTTCCGTCATGTTCGTGGATATGGCGAGGAGGCGAAGGTCGCTGTCACTGTGAGCAAACTTGTCAGCCCCGATATATAAATCTGTGATTTGAGACGCACTCCTGACTCTTCTGCTTTCCCATCTTCCTCGAGAGCGAGGGCGTGGCGGTGATGGTGATGTTCTCTGCGAGAGACTGCGATTAATCACGGGAACTTGGCGTATCGCGGGTCACGCTCACCCTCATCCGCCTGATCCAAGGATAGTCTGGACGATGACGCGAGGCTGCTGGAGGATGATAAAGGCGATTGCGGGACGTGGTTGAGGCTCGTTTGGGACACGGAGCTGAGATTTGATTTGGAACTCTTGGCGGAGGAAAAACTGAGCGAGACCATGGTGTTGAGGGGTAAAGAAAGAAAGTACGAGCCGAATGCGCTTGAGGTATGGGAGAATGAGCGAGGAGCGAAGGAGATCCGCCGGTGCGAGCGCCGGTTGGCGACTCGTCTGAGCCTTCAAGCCTTGGTCGTTACAACAGATATGCTGGGGTATTCTAAGGCGAGGGCGGTCAGCACCGACGGATTCCCAATCCTTGTCTCTGCAGAATTACGCGGAAGTTCGAGCGCGAGATGAGAGTAGGAGTACAAGTTAGGAAAATGCCACGCGGCGCTTTCCCCGGTGATCATCAACACTCATCACTGTCAGGTTACGTTCATTGTCTGGAGAAGGTCTCCTGCAGATCCTCCTGCCCTCGCTCCTGAAATCCAGCACCCAAGCTTTACTTAAACAGCGCGCTGACGCAGCAGGAAGAACATCATCCTTATGAGTACCATGCATGTTTGGCCGTTTAACGGTGTGTTTGTTCAACTTCGCTTTTTGTGTCTATCCCATGGATCAAGGTGACAATGACCAACTATCACGCATGCCCTGAATCCCTCTTATATAGGACCTTCTTTATGCATACTTGCCGTACTGCAGAACAAAAGCACCGGCCCGTCTGCTCAGTCTTAGAAGCCTTTTTGGCCACGCGCCCGCCGCATTCGTACCGGTCTTATCCATGGGAGCTCGCCGCTCGGTTGCAACCTAAGTACAGTCAATTTTGTTGGCTATCATCTGCTTGCATGCAGTCAAGGTGCGGTCAATTCATCGGCTTCATGAAGAGCTCCATTTACGAAAGGGGTGGCCGCCAAGGCGCCGCATGCTCACCAACCAACGAAGTGGGTATCTCATGTTAAACCTGCCGAGCACTCTGACGATCATTCTCAAGGCAAATCCTCACTGTCCTCTTATCTTTCGTCGATAACAACGCAGCGTCTATTATAACAAGACTCGTCACTCCCGAGTCCCGCAGAACGTCGCCGGTTGCGCCAGCACAGTCCGGGTCGGGCCATTTGCCGCGTAGCTGCGCAGAATACACGCGCCGTGCGATAGAAGGACTATCTCATGACTTCTTCCGCAGAACAGTTGCGCGGTCCTCAATGAGACTCAAGCTGCCCTCTCTGGCGGTGTGCCTTATCTTCCGAGAACAGACATCGATCACCATGCTGGTGCATACCTGTACTGACGGGTGGCGAATGGAGAACATATCGAGCTCGGTGCCCGCCACCC
Organism: Schizophyllum amplum; assembly: GCA_007026445.1. NCBI lineage: Eukaryota > Fungi > Basidiomycota > Agaricomycetes > Agaricales > Schizophyllaceae > Schizophyllum > Schizophyllum amplum. The sequence goes on from VDMD01000173.1 coordinate 22,250, forward strand.
TCCGCCACCATCCCACTTTCTCTGCAGCGCCCACGGCATGCGCTCTCAATCCGCCCGCAGGGCATTCGTCTCACTTCGTGTCGTTCTCCGCGCTATTCATGGGCCACTTGCTTCCTCCAGTGCCGAGCTTGCGCGTATATAAACTAGGTAGGGATGCGAAGCGCAGTCTAGGCCGAGATTCACCCCTCCAACGCCCACGCCCTTCACAATGGTTGCGCTCCTTTCCGCCCTTGTCGCCGGCCTTTTGTCGCTAGCGTGTACCCGCGCAGCGCCGCTGAATGAGACCGCATTTGACGGCCTTGATCAGCGTGCGCGCGATATTCTGGCACGCGCTACTCCTGTCGCGCCTCACTTCGTGGTGTACGGCGATACGACATCGACCACGTCAACTGGACCTCCGCCCGTCGCCGATATTGCGGTGAGCAGCGCTCGATTCGTTCTCATTCTCTAAGCTGAACGACCGTCCTCCAGGGCTTCAACGTTTAGTCAGTGAATTGCACACTTGCGCTCTGCCTTGTCGTACTCATTTTGTCGATGATAGTGCCATGTCCTTCCTTATTCTCGCAGGTGCATGGGACAAGGTACGCTTTTCATGTTCCCATACAGCGGCATCGCACTCATGTCGAGTAAGGCCTACGAATGGACCACGCTCACTGCCGATGAGCGGGCCGCCGTGAAGGCGCAGTACGCCGCCGCCGGCATCAAGCTGATTGTCGCGGTATTTGGCGCCACAGATGTGCCCACGACCACCGGCGCTGACCCTATCGCCACCGCCAACACTATGGCAGCATGGGTCAAGGAGTACGACCTTGATGGCATCGACGTTGACTATGAGGTTCGACTCCGTTCTTCGACGACTCTGATCCCTCTCACGCGCCCAACATTTAGGATTTTGGTGCATTTGATAAGGGTGATGGCTCTGGCGAAGCCTGGCTGGTCAGCTTCACGACACAGTTGCGCACTCAACTTCCAGTCGGCGATTATATCCTGACCCATGCACGTGAGTATCGCTCTGACTACTTCTCGCATTCCTATATTCATTCCCCTTTAGCCGTCGCGCCTTGGTTCAGCCCAAGTAAATGGGGTGGCGGTGGCTATCTCGCCGTCAACGAGCAAGTCGGCGACCTCATTGACTGGTACAACATCCAGTTCTACAACCGTCAGTTCTATCCTTCGTTGCGCTCTTCCAGTTCGCTAACATCACTTGCAGAGGGAACCACGGAATATACCACCTGCGACAGCCTCCTGAAGACGTCCTCGTCGACCTGGCCCGGCTCCGCGCTCTTTGAGATCATTGCTAGCGGCGTATCGCCCGAGAAGCTTGTGATTGGCAAGCCTGCGACCTCGGGTGACGCGAACAACGGATATATTGCGCCGGCTACCCTTGCGCAGTGTTTGGAGACTGCAAAAGCTGCGGGATGGACGGCGGGTGCGATGTCGTGGCAGGTTCGTGTTCGGTCCTCATGTCTGCAAGTGCTTACTGATGCCGTGCAGTACCCTAATGCCGCCTCGGAGTGGATCACGACCGTGCGCTCGCTGTCGTGGCCTGTCTAATGCACCCGTGCAAACAGATAGCGGGCTGGAGCTACGTGAATCAACAATCCATTCGTTTACTTTTTTTATTGGTCCATATGTATGTAACACTCCCTTATGTCCAGATTTGCACCGAATAAACTGCCGGGCTCGAGATACGAATGAGAACCAGGTACTTAGAGTTGTTGGCTAAAAATTATTGGGCAGCCTTACAGTAACGTGATAAGTATCCAACCAGGCGTCTCCGAGGCATGTTCCATAAGCACAAGTATTCAAGCGTGCAGAAAGCTCAGAGGTGCAGGTATTCGTACCGTACTTTTCCGTACTGAATGTTGCGCGGCTCGGGAATGTGGAGAAATCGAACCTGCAAGTCACACGGAATTGGCGTGACCTCTTCGTGACGATCAACGTAAGTGCATGACCTAATTAGTAAGCAATGAGCATGGCCATCCCTCAGCCTGTCAGTGAGGCGCGCCCTCAAATTACTCTTGTTTTCGTCCTTCATCTCTACTTGCGCCATATAACCTTTCAAAACCGGGGCCATCGAAGATCTGCTCTACTATGGCTGACGACGTCGCGTGCCCAGAGGTACCAGTCATTGGCGCTCCAGCACGGCGACGGGTTCAGTTCGACTGCGAGGGCGCATCCGAGTCCGACCCCGTGTCGCCCGATGATAATGATGATGGGGAGGGAAAGGATACAGCGGGGAGCTCTCTCACCAAAAGTGCGGCCTCGATGCGCGAGTTTATCATCACCTGCCCGAACGTCATTCCGCCGCATGTCAATCTTCGTGACAAGAGCATCAAGCATCGTTTTACGCAGGCGCCACCGAGCTACCTGCTTGGCTACCCGGCGATACCGCGTATACTGTACGACGAGCTCGTCAAGCGTGGCCGCCATTTACAGTCTAGAGAGGCAACTCTCGACGCATGGCTTGCTTCCATCGAGCGGCAAACGGGTCTTACTTGGGGCAAGGGCATCCAGAAGGAGATCCTTGCCCATGAAGAACATTGGTTGGTGTACATCGCAAAATCATCGCGGCTAAAAGACATCTTGGCCGTCCCTCAAGATGACAGAGATCTGTTCCGACGAGCGATGGAAGTTGCCGAAGACCCATACCTCATCATATTTTGCTCTCCCAAGGTATGTTGGTCTGCGTTTCTCGAATCTGTCGCTGACGCAGTACAATGACTTGCAAGTGCTACATCTCCTGAAGATGGTATCTTTTCCTCCATTTTCACATGGACAACAATGCCTGTCAGTCAACCCGGCGTTGAACCTCGATTCACGATCTGGAGTCCTTCCGATTCGTCTCGTACTATGGGTCGTACACCTTGCCCCAACGTATAATGCATTGCTGTGTCGGGCCTTTATAGAGCGTGGACATCAGACTTCATTCCCGCTTGCTGCCATGGCGGCCTTTGCAAAACACGGACTTCAGTGAAGGAGATCGTAATTGCGAGCGACCCAGGGGAGCCTCAAGGGAGCCTCATGGGACCCGCCGAGGAACGAGGCAGGAGTAGGCGTCCGGGAGCGAGCATGACATGAAATAGAATTGTACTCATTCTCAGCCACCAGCCCTGGTGCGCCGGCCGCGTCGACTGGAGTGACTCGCGACTCGCACTGGAGTTGCAGCAAACAGTCACATATATAGTGCGCGTCAACCCTATGGTGGAACCGCGGTGCTCGCGCTCAAGGGTTTAGCACCCCGCGGCTAAGTTGCCACCCGCATATGTTATATATTCAGTCATGCAAACTACTTTACTATCATACATATATCGAAATCAATGCCTAAGAGACAGCCATAATCCACAGAGTGAGGCATTCTCTCGTTATCTTCGTTGGGCGGAAACGCCCAACCGTGGTGTTCTTGTCGAGTGTTTTGCCGTCACCCGGATCCAACAAAGAAATTTGGGCCAGCTAGATGCCAGAAGCCGTCTCGACAGGGATGGCTGGTGTAGACGCCGACGAGAACTGCGATGCTTCATCTGTAGAAGGCGTAGACGGAGTGGCCACGGACGTATATGGTGGGAATTCCTGGTTGACGAGCTTCATCATTCTCTTCGACTCAGCATTCGAGTAGACGGAACCCCAGAGAGCCATGGGACTCCAATGGTAGTCCAGTTTGATGGGTACGTTGTCGTCATTGTAATCCTGCAAGTTCTCTTCGTGCTCGCAGCCTTCAACGCGGCTAATCACGTTCCACGTCCAGAAGTCACCGACCATCACAACACCGAAGACCTTATCTTGATGTCGATACAGGGAGCTGGTCAGCAAGTACGTTGCCTATGTGCACGTTCAGTGAGGCAAGAAAAATCAGAAGAGAGGGGCACGACCTACCTGGATGATCAATGCGTGTATGCCCTTGTAGACTTCCTTGTAGAACGCCGAACGATATTTGTCGGGCGTCAACTTGCTAGAAGGTAGGGGCTTCCCTTCCCAAAGCATGAAAATGGTAATCTCAGCCTGAATTTCCTGGCGTGGAAATGCTTCTTTGAGGTTACAGACAACATCCCCGCGGCGCGAGTCTTCTGGGATCCATGCTGACTTCTCGATTGCGGCATCTATCCAGTCCAACTTCTCAAGGAGTTCGTCATCGCCATCACCAGAGGCACGGTCCACCGCGGGGGCAGGTACTTGAGGTGTGGGCCCAGAAATAGGATTGGTACGCGGCCGATATACACGCGGAGAACGCTGGGGAGCGCCTGTATCGTATCTGGCAGATTCGGATGAGTCCGATTTGAAGGATTTCGATGATGCATGTAGTCCGAAACCATGTCCTGATCGTCTTCCTGGCTCTCAGGCTTATCAGGAATATCTGCTTTGTATCGAGTCACAAACTCGGCGGGTGGACAAACTAGATCGGGGTGTCGACTTCGAAACTTCTCTTGAACCCTCGCGCAGTTCGCAGCAACAGTGGCAGCATTGATGAGAGGACCGCGCAGATTGACATGCATTACGGCGAAATCAGAAATGACACCTTTCAGACCGCTCGTCGTCTGTGTGCCGACAGAGGAATAAGAGGAAGACGATCCAGGCAGACTGCTCTGAGCGGACGAAGAAGGCGCGTACCGACCACTTGCGTCGGATGCCTGAGATGTCGGACTTGAGGGACCCTGCGCGGAAGCTTGAGAGCCCGTTGAGACTGACGGGCCCGTTGAGACCTGAATTTGCTGCGCTTTACTGAGATAAGATATGAGGTCCTAAACACCAAAGCTTCAGAGTTAATCTATGTATCGCATCCGAAGCAATTGTTACGTACAGACTGAGTGGCAGTGTCACGCTCGGCAGGAGCAACACGAGCTGATTCATTGTCTACCACTTTTGGTTGACCTTCGTCTCTCTAAATAGATGAATTGTTAATGATATGCTAGACTGCGGAAAAAGTGACCGCTGATGCTACTTACACTGGCTTCCGACTCTGTGTCAGGCTCTGCAAGCCTAGACGTCGTCTTCTTCACTTGGGCGAGGACAGACTCCGGGTAGAGGAATAATTTGGGCTGAGGGAAGACGACTCCCGGTCTTTCCAACCCGGTCTCGACCAAAAAGGTGGCGGTAGGATTCCAAAGCCCGTAGTAGTCGTACTTCAATGACAATTGCTGGACGCGGTTGTTGGTTTGCATGCTCGGAAGCATGGATTCACAGTGGAGTGTGGGACGAGCAAAGCCCTGAGGCGTCGCGGGAGGGAAGAAGTTGGAACTGGCGTCAGACATCGCGGCACTTGGGGGATGCTCAGGAGGTGAAGGTAAATTTGTTGGCTTACCTTCGCTGCCCCCGAACACCTTTTATAGGGTCCTCGGAGCGTCGTTGCCACAATATCCGCAACATCATCCACGCCTTCAATAGACTGAATAGGCATATTAGGCGCCAAAGGCTGACGTGGAACAAGCCGACAATGCGTTCGTCAGCCAATCAGGGCGCCAAGAGAGACCAGAATAGCAAGGAGGCGTGCGGAGGCGTGTTAAGGCGGCCTTCCCTGGCTTCAGAACTTGAGCAGCCTCTGGCTCGACAACAATGACCATTGAGGCGCGGCGCAGCGTTCTGGACGTGAGGCGGGTACCGCAGGCGCCACACAAAAGGCGATTTCAGGTCGCCGTGCACAGCGGATGGTCGATGGCAAGGGAGGGAAAGGGAGGCGTCATAGAATTTGGAAAAGGACGAACCGGGAATCGGTCCGGTCCCGGAGGCACGTGTTTACTGTTGAAGTAAGGCAACGCGGCGACGCCGAGATGGCCACTTGGGGCACCGAGTCTATAGTCCGTTCCGGGAAAGCTACGGACTCCCGTCAGCACTCTACTTTTGAGATCGAAGATACACTGACTTACACGTCCGGTCCGAAGCGGTCCTCCTCGTCAGAGCATCGCAGCTCACTCCTGGAAAAACATCGCAGCTCAATGAATATCGCAACCCGCTCGTCTGTAAACATCGCATGCATGCATATTAGCAGCTGTATTACGCGCTGGACTATGTTACACGGTACGGGCAAGGTATATGAGTGATAAATCTACAGGCGTGCCAAGATAAAGATGAGGTCCGGCGAAAGCAGCAAAGCGCAGAGCGGAGGGAAAGGCGACGAGGTCGGAGGGGAAGTCGGGATGGACGGGTCGACAAGGATGAAGTGGAAGATGAGAATGGGACGGGAAGGCAAGACGGAGGAGAAGGGAAGATAAGACGAATGAGAAGGGAAGATAAGACGAATGAGTAGGTAGAGGAGACAGAGAGCCTAGAGGGGCCGAAGTGTACGCTGAAAGGCAGCTATGTACGTACGGAATGGACGTGGGGACAGATGCTGCATGCAGCAGCAACAGCATGGAGCAGGATATGGAGTCGGTGCGCAGGCTATGAACACGGAGTGCGCCTATGTACGCGGTGGGCTGAGATGGGCCGCGGGAGTTCGGCCCCGATCGGCGGGGATGGCGAACGCGAATATCCGTCGGCGTTGCCTCGACGGGCGGTCGACGTGGTGGAGGGGAGCGGGTCGCTGGTAGGCGTATGCCGGGTGCCCGCGTCAAGACATTCGCAGTCGTTCACCCCAGGGCATGCGATGGAGGTACGTCCGGTAGGTATCCGCGAACAAGTACCAGGCGACGCACGCCCATACAAGAACGGAGAGGGCAAACACAAAACGCAAGACGAGCTTCCAGCGCCAGGAGACGGGACTACTGGAGCTGAAGATCGTCGCGCGCCACCGCTCGTAGAATCCGATGTTCAGCCAGGTGAGGTCAGCGACCAGCAGCTGTGCCTGGGGTGCGGGGTAAGATACAGGAGCCGGATCGCCCATGGAGGACCATCGCGCACCTTCATCCGCCCTGAGTCGTAGGTGCTCTGGATGTCGGCGACTTGCGTGCGGACGGTGGGAAGTGTCTCCTCGAGTAGCTCCAACTCTTCAAGCGAGGACTGCAAGCACTCGGCGATGTGGGGGACCTGCTGCTCGAGGGCTCTCTCCGCATGGCGAGACGCGCGCTGGGGGAGTCCATCAGTAGCCGCCGCAGCCGAAGACGAACAAGCACACGCACCCGCAGCCGCGAAAAGGCGTCCTGCAGTGTACCGTCGATCGCACGGAAGTTGGAGAGACTGAGCGCAAGCTTCTCCTAAACAACCGTCAGCTGGGCAAGTACAAGGGGAACCTCAACGCACTTCGAGTTCTCGCATCTGGAGTTCATACTGTACGGCTTGTTTGGATACGCGCTTGAGTGTGGCTTCGAGCTGGCTGGATGTACGTTAGACATCGACAGCGTAGCGCACTAAACGTTGCTCACCTGGTAGAAACGGAAGCGCAGTCCATCGAAGAGACCCAGCAGTGGGGGACAGGGAGCAGCGGCGCCCAGCTCGCCTCCTTGGTGTTATGTATCATAGCAAGCAGCCTTCCATTACGTAACCGCACCCGACCAAATGAACTTCGCGTGGCCGCATGCTCGGCCGAGCCCGATGGTGCCCTGATGGGGATCTGCCCCTTACGCTCCTGCCCATCTCCTACCTGAGGCTACCGCCACTGCGGCACTGCTATGGCTGTTCAGCTGACGCTACTGACTGGCAGTTGATTCTGACCCTGTAGCGTGATACACCAATAGAGGCCTGTCTATCAACGAGCTCGCCAGCTCAGCTGAGGCATCTGCTGGGCATCTGTCGAATACTTCCTCGAGGCTCGTGCCGCATGTTGAGGGGCATTTCATCCGCGCCCGCCTGCAGGCGATGGCGTCGCCTTTGAGAAAATCGACTTTCCACCTGGATCTTTGATTGTTTCTTTGTTTTGCGACTTCCATCGCGTGCTTTCGTGCAGGGTCACTGCAACGGCTGGTCAGTGGCGTAGTTGCTTGCTCACCGCAGATCAGCCTGGGATTGCTGTTCGGCCGGTCCTGTCTTGCACCCCCATTTCCTCCCCCCTGACGCGATAAACACTGCCTCCGACGTCGACGCGCCTCGACAGAGCTCGACTCTCTGTACACAGCTAGCCATCAACGGACGGTCTGCCCGTCGACTTAGTTTGCGAGGCACCTCTGATCAGTCTTCAAGCTGCCCACAAGCCGACCACAGGCGGCTTGGAAAGGGAGCATCATTTTTGATGATCATCCGGGCTCGTGGACCGCGTTCCACGCGTAGATACTGTCCAAAAATGGTAGTTACCGTGACGTGTGGGCAGCCTGGTCACAGCTCCTGGTCGAGCAGTAGCCTGGCAGTAGCATGCTGCTCAGGTGCCGTGGAATTGACAAGGATGTTGTACATCACATTCATAACATATAGGTATGGTATGAAGCAACACAGTAAAGAGGGAAGACATCAGGCTCTCGTCTTGACACGCAGCGCGTTGCGCGTTCCGGCCTGTTCCGGCGCCGCGCTCGTCTTTGCGAAACCTGCTACAGTAGATACATGCATATACCGCTCAGTAGAGCAAAGGCCAAAGGCCGTGCCATCCCTCCGAAGAACGAAGAAAGAAACACACCGAGGAAGTGCCATGTTGAACAGCTGGATGTGGTCGCTTGTAAGGGCGGCGACCTTCGTGCATCGCGTCGCCGGTCACGGACAGATCGGATACCTCTGCACGCCCTCTGGCTCGTGGTTGTGAGTGTCAAAGGGGTTGGCTGGCCTGATTGCAGTTGACGGAGGTGAGAGCCTGTCCGACGACAGGAAGATACGGGGCGATGTCAGTCGAGCTCAGGTGTTGCCTGACTTGCAGGTAGAGAATAGTAGACTCAGTGAAAAATGCAAAGACAAGCGTGAATCAAGGGGACCCAGCGCCTGCCGATCGATTCAAAGGCCCGTTCTGGGCCCAGTTTACAGTCTGCCCAAGAGCGAGCCCACCCAGTTTCCGCGTTTACGGGAAGACCGCAAGCTGCTTGCGGTCCGCCCACGGTTGGGACTGATGCTCCTTTCATAAACTGACTACGAGCGGCACGCGGTGAAACCGTCCTCAGATCGCAGGCAGCCCTTAGACCCTCCGAGTTTACGGGCGGACTACAATTCTGTCCCTGGGTGTGTACATATTCGTAGATGAATCGACGTGGGAAGTTGTGAACCTGCCGAGACCCATGTACCATGTAGTTGAAGTTGAATCGTCGAGACACCATCCACGACACTTATGGCGGAGAAAAGCCAAGGAGAAAGCCACGAGCGGACTTCAGTTCAGTTGAAGTCAGGTTGAAGTTGAACTTCAACAAGTAAAAGTTGAACTCGAAAGTGATGTGACATACACGTGATTCGACGTTCAACTGCTTCTCACTGAGACTTTGTGCGTTTCCCAACTTCGACTTCCCTTCCAGCAATGGCAAGTCTTGTGCGGGCTGCAGCCCCAGCATAGCGAGGCTCCAGCTGGCTGGGTGCCGGAAGATGGCTTGTATGAAAATATACATTCTCCTTAATCACAACTGCTCGATGCGAGTCCATGTAAGTTACACATCCTGGAACTTTGAATAGCACGGTTCGAGTCCGCTTAGTACACGCCGGGAATGACCTTGTACTGCACGCGGTCCTCGTAGTCCTTCCACTGCTGGCCGTATTCTGTCGAAACTTGGTCAGAAAGTTCACGGACAAAAGTGACGTCAACACTCACTGGAAGCCATGTGCGAGCTGAGGTGGGGGATGGAGCTCGCAAATTGGCCGACTTGCAAGAGCAGCGTGACGAATGCAGCAGGTACAGAGCCGGTCGCGAGGGTCGCGCCAGCACGCCAGAGGGAGTAGCCGAGGTAGTTCGGGTGGCGGCTGAATCGCTGTTAGCGATGCTATGAGGCGCATATATGTGGGTGCACGTACACAATGCCGAAGAGGCCCGTGTCGTCAATCCTGCCCTTGTTCTTCGGGTCCTTCTTGAACGCCTTACGCGACTCTTCCGACAGCATCTCGATGGCGATGCCTGAGGTGAACAGCCCGAGGCCGACCCATCTGTAGTGAAGCAAGTCAGTAACTATCGCGTCGACAGGGTCATAACACGCACTGCTGCCAACCAAGCGACGCGGCCCAGCCGCCGAACGAGTCCGCATACGTCACATTGGACACGACCTGCGCGAGGTGCGACGTCGTGTACGCCGTCAGGAGCGTGTTCGCCGTGTTCATGAGCGAGTTGTAGAACGACACGAACCCGGCCCCCGACGCCGAGAAGTACATCGTGTTCGTCACGGTGACCCAGTACGCATGCCGCAGCGAGCTGACCGTATACATCCCGAGCAGCAGCGTGGGGATGGGGCCAAGGCCAAGGATGCCTGGGCCAGTGGTGAGCGCGGCGTTGCCGACTTCTGAGGGCTTCATGAGTCCGACGCGCACGAGGGCACCGAGCGCATAGCCCTTCTTGAAGAGCACGTATTGGAGGGGGATGTCCGCGGCGCGCCCCACGATCATCGCGAGGATGCCGGAGAGCGGGCGGTCGTAGCGGCCGCGGATCATGGGCGGCTTCCAGAGGCCAGTGCTCGGCGCGGGGGTGCTCGATTTCTCCGCCATGGTAGAGATGGTGGTAGTAGGAGGCAAGGAGGGTATCTATTGAGGATCGACGTTCGCGCGCCGAGACAACGCGCAACCCAGTGACATACGGACATGACGTCGGTTGGCCACTAAATCAGCCGTAACTCCGTGGACCCACAAAGGCAATCACATCAAGCGGGAGTAAATACAGGTGCATGCCAGCGTCCTTCATATGATCCCCTCGTCGACCAGCGTCTGCGCTTCCTTCTCGTAGATGTCCATCCAGTGACGCACATCCGGCTTGCAGTAATCGCACCCGTTAAGCTGGTCGATGCAGCCATCAACGATACGCCGCAGCTGTCCTCCGTATATCGCGCTTTTCCCATGCGTATTCAGATCATTGAGTACACCAATCCAGAAACTGGCCCACGATTCGCAGTGTGAGTTCCCCCCACGATGGTACCGCCAGGTTGGCCCTTTGGCTGCCTTGTGTGTAAGTTCTTCCCAGCGTGCGTAGTAGAGCAGCTGGTGAAGAAGGTAGCGGCCATGAGCGGTTTTCAAGTTTTCTAAACCGGCGCTCACCCATTTCATGAGCGCGTAGTCATTGTCTTTGAGGTGTATCTTCATTTCATTAACTGTCTTGGTCAAGGTATGAGGCCTTGAGGAGCAGCGACGTTGGTGAGTTCTTGATAACCGTGCTTGATGGTGAAGCTCAGAATATGGGAAGGCTTCTCTTTCACTTTGTACCTGTGACACTAACAATGAGGCTGAAGAAATAACACATTGAATAACAACGTACTCGAGCACGGCGGCACAAATCTGCGTCGCAGAGTACACTCCGTACTTCTCTGCCGCTTCGGCAATCGCCAAAACATCTGCGCAGGGCAGAATGCGAATCTTGGGCTGCGGTGCGAGGTGCATGAACTGGAGGAGCACTTCCAGCGTGTGAAAGTTCTCCGTCAGTGGCACAGGTTCGCGTGCGACGATGCCTTCATCCAAGGCCGGGAACCCCTCGCCGTACGTGTCCAAGTTCCGGGCATGTGCTCCCAAGAGCTTGCCCTCTGAAGACTTGAAAGTGACATCGACGGGAAGCTTGCAACCTGCAAGTTTACGATGGCACCCCTCAACTAGCACAATTCAAGTGGCAGTCGCACCTTCAAGAGGACACACAACCGCCGGAAGGTCCGCTGTACAGCTGTCCGCCGACATGGTGTTGTGTGTTTGTGGTAGGAGGAGAAAGAGCGAGCGAGAATCAGATAGGCGCCTTCGGTCATGCAGCGTGCACGAGGCGACGCAAGCAATCACCGAAGGCTCACGGGGACCCACCACGAACGACAAGGCTTAGACTGAGGAGATAGAGCTGCCAAGAAGAAAAGAAAATCCAGCAGACTTGCACGATGAAGGGGAAAGCATGATACATGCGACTGTCGTGTGCTCCTGCCATACCCACCCTACTATGCGGTGTGATCCTCCGCCAACTGGTCCACCTCCGCGTCCTCTTCCCACTCCTCATCCGCCTCGTCCCCCGCCTCCAGATACCCACGCACTAGCTCGACCGCGTCGTGTGCCGCCGCTGCCAGCTGCACACCACGGTCCATCTTAAATCGAAACGGCTCAACATTACCCTGCCAAGCGAGCCCCTCCAACGACAGCAGCGGTCCCCCCTCACTGATCTCCTCTGGTGGCAGCGCCAGCACCCCCGCCAGTATCGGGTGGCTCAGGATTCGCGCGTAGTAGCGCCCGGCTAGCAGCGCCATTGGCAGCGCCACCGTGAACCCGGGCTCCGTGATGCGCCGCCACTTGTACCCCGTGGGCGGTTGCGGCAGCGGCAGCTCGTCTGCGGCGTCCCAGGGCCCCGGCTCGATATCCATGTCTGCGAGCTCGTAGAGCGCGCCGGCAGCGCGGCACTCGTGGCCCGCGCCGCCGATGCGCGCGATGCGGAGGAAGGTCGCGCGCGTACGCGCGCCGTAGGCGTCGGGTTCGAAACGTGGGTCGATTCCGAGGTTGGCGAGGTAGGAGAGAGCGTTGGGGCTGGGCGCGGACGCCGGCAGGACGTGGGGCGCGCCGTCGGGGGCGAGTGCGTGGCGGGGGAGGCACAGGCGGACGAGGTCTCCTGCCCATATGCGCTCGGGGCCCCACCAGACGCCCTGGTAGCGCGGTACGGCCGGGCGTTGAGGAGAGACGAGAGTCGCCCTGGATTGAGATTGTGGCGGCGCCGCAAATGAAGACGGACCCGGGTCGTTCGGAACATGTTGGGTGGCAGGAGCAGTGGGTGTTTGTGGCGAAAGGCCAAACTCATCCGAGGGTGTCCAGTAGTCAGTAAGCCCAGAGCCGGCTTGAATGGCTATCATGTAGGCGGAGAGGGCGCGCATGTAATCCGTAGATGATGTGAGGGGGCGCACAGCCGCAAGTTCGTCCGGCGGAAAGACCAGCGTCCGACGCGGCTGTTCCTGTGCCCAGTCGACGATACCCAGCGGTGAGTGCGCAAGATAGGGGAGTACTCGATACGCGTGCACGACGCATGCATCATTGACACCCAGGCAGCGCACTCGATATCCACTCCCGTCACCCGGCATTAGACCAGAAGCATTGTCTTCAACAAGACAAGGCCAACATGTGATAACCGGGCCTTCGCCAGAGATTGGAGGATCTAGCACGCACCAGACGACCTCGCCAAGTCTGCACCATCGAAAACCACCCGCATGATTTGGTGCAAGAGCATCGTCGAGCTCGAGCGCGCGATGACGGTGTACGGGCTCGTCTACGCTAGGACTGGGATCATCAGGTAGGATGGCCATCCGCAAGCGGGGGTCCAGCGGAATGGAGAACTGCCCGGACATAGGCATGGCATTCGCAGCCAGAGGCTCAGGTCCTGCAACTTGAGGCAGAAATGCCGAACGCACAGGCAGAGGCGCATGTGCCGGAGGCGGAGGTAGCATCGACGGGCGTGCTCTGCTCTGCGGTTTGCTTGGCGTCTGAGACGGTGTCCGAGAGGCCGATGGCTTTGATGCCGAAGGTTTAGACGGCGACGACTTGGCTGGAGCTTTCGGTTTCACACCGTAAACAACCAGCTCTTCGGCTACCTGTGTCTGCTTGCGCTTCGAGCAATACTTGCACATGCAGGGGGTTATACCACCCTTCATGAGCCATACTGCGTGCGGGACAAACTCCAGGAAGGAGCGAAATCGATGTGGCCCTCCTGAAGAGACGCACCCAGATCAGAATCATCATCAAGGGCAGAGACGCGACCCACCCATGAGATAGAGGTCGTGTCGAGGACTGTCTGCCGGGCCCTTGAGATGATTAAACAGGGCATAGCCCTGTGGCCATCCGCGCATGACATAGTTGGGCCCGGCTAATGCGTGTCAGGGTAGACGGGAGCCGATATATGCGCCAAAGACGTACTCTGAAGCCCGAGCGCTTTGGCTATAGGCGGGCCGAGCTTGATGCGCCAGCTCAACGCTCCAGGCTCGTCGACATTTAAAAGTTGCATGTAATCCACTTTTCCGTCGGACACGATGCGTTCGGTTTTCGTTGGCCATAGCCGGGCATTGCCGTCGCTGTTCTCAAAGTCCAAAAAGGTTGGGTTTGCAGGCAGAACGACGGATTTGGCCGTTCGCCGTGCAGCAGACATTAAGAGTGTACAAAGATCAGGTCAAGAAAGGCAGGCTGGTCTTGTTCCCGGCCGTAGCCGACAATGAACTTGACGCAGATGATGGATGAGACGAAGAACGGTCGTGGGAAAAGGCTTCATTGTCCCTGATGTTTCCAAAAGCGGAAAGTAGCTACCACATGGCACATGGTTCTTGTTTACCTGCAGCGTGCGATGGTCACAGGTACGCAGTTGACGCTGTGACTGTCGCTGGACTGTCACTGTCCGCGAATCCCTCGGTCGGGGAGACTCAGTTTATTATTCTCTTCCCCGACTTACATAATTCTGCAATAGGCTTGGACGCGGCTTGTCTTCAGCCGTCATGTTCAACGCACCGCGCTCGACGCAGCGGTACACAAGCGGCGGGTTCGGCAGCTTCACAGACGAGAACCCGCTCGCGGCGTCCGTATACGACACCATTGACCCCTGGAGCAATGCACCAAGTCCCGCTCCTCCCGCAGAGCCGCACGCGAACTCCATGTTCAGCTCGGTTATAGGTGCGTTTCGCTATCAAGCGGGGAAGAGGAGGTGTTAACGGCTTGCGCGCAGCGGATGCTACGGTACCGGCTATATACAGCAGAGCTTTTAGCGCGGTCGATGTGGACAATGCGGGGGACGTGTCTGTTAACTCGCTTTCGCGCGTTCTGGCCACATCGTCATTGCCAGCCTCGACGATCGACCGCGTATGTCCCCCCTCGTCCGCAAGTAGCGGAAGCGCGTTCTGATTCTCCGCAGATCGTGAACCTCGTCAGCTCCCGCCCCCGCGTATCCAAGCTCGAGTTCTTTGTCGCGCTCGCACTTGTCGCTCTCGCACAGTCCGGCAAAGGTACGCTATCACTGTTGTTCGCCCAAGCGCATCGTTCATCCTCTCGCAGACGTCAGCATCGAGCAGGTTGCCGCACTCTCGTCGCAGAACACTCTACCCGAGCCAAGCCTGGACCTTGATACCCTCCAGCCGTCCGCTTCCACGTTCTACAAGCCGATTTCGCCACCCATATCGTCCCCTGCGCCTGCATACTCTTCATTCGACCCATGGAATCCCAACCCATTCAGCCAAACTGCGCTAGATAACGCGGGGACCACCGCGCCTCCGATTGGGGGTGCTGGTCTGCCGAACGGACTGCCATCCAACTTTTCTGGATCGGGTCTCCCTTCCGAGTGGTGGCGCAAGCTCGAAAACGTGCAAGTCAGCACCGTGGGCCAGCAGGGCTTCATCTTGAACCGTTACACGGTTTATCAGATAACCACTTCCGTATGTAGATCGCATTGCTCATTTGTCAAAAGACTGACAACGTGTAGCGGGGATCGCCAGTGTCACGACGATACTCGGAATTTGTGTTCCTCTGGGAATGCTTAACGAGACGTTATCCGTTTAGGCTGTTCCCTGCCCTTCCGCCGAAGCGTATCGGTCGTACGTGGTCACAACGAAGCCGTACACTGTTCATCTCATCATCGTTCCGCAGCCGACGAATATTTTATCGAGCAACGAAGGTAGGCGCCTCAAAGAGGATGATCTACCAGCTTCTAACTAACGAGCTGATGCAGGCGAGGACTTGCTCGGGCGCTGAACTTTGTCGTGTCAGTATTTGAAGCATGCACCATCAGCACTTGCACTAATACGCGCATACGCCAGCAACCATCCTGTCATCAAGGATGATGCACTGTTGGGCGTATTCCTGACCGAGCCATTATTCGAGACGTGGCGGAAACAAAACTCCGTATCCTTAGACGAAGAGTCGGCCACCAAACGCGTCGATCGCGTGGAGGAGATGAGCATCCCTGCCGATCTCGACGATAAACTCGCGTAAGTCGCTTCGCGCTCCTCTCACCTTCGCACCTTCGACCCTGTGCTTCAGGGATATGAATTGACTAACGGCTTCGTAGACTGGTACGCGGTCAGGTGCCGCCGCTCATCGAGCACTGGCAGCGCGCATGCATACTTGCAGAGCGAATTATAAAGAGACGCGAGGCAGCCGCGGTACGGACCAGCCGTCTTCGTCGTGCATTCCACATCCCGGCTCACCTGCTTCCGTCCGCTTCCGCTCTTGGCCTACCTGTCTCAAAACCCGCCCTCGACATCGCACCCTCAACCGCACCCAACATGTCCGCATCCGTCCCCAATATGTCCGCTCTACCCAACCCACTCGCCTCGCCGATGAGCGCGTCTTCTACCCTCTTATCCTCCAATGCGTCAATTATGTCCGGTTCCACCACCGCGTTTCCTGGCATGCCGAACTCGGTCACCCTCCCGCCGCCCACGGCCTCGGTGCTTTCGATGGAATTGGGCGATCAGAGCGACTTGTCGAGGCTGACGAACACGTTGCGTGTGGTCGTCGAGGTCGGCGCGCCGTGTTGGAGGGGCGAGGAGTGCGAGCTGTCGAATGGCGTGCGTGGGGGCTTGAGTCAGGTTGCTGCGCATGCGCAACGGTATGCGGAGATGGTAGAGCTGAGGGTGAGTTCGGATGCTCGTTATTGTTAAGTGCTTAGTACTGAGCCAATGTGCAGACGCGCTCGCTGATGGATACGACCCTGGAGGGTCTGAAGGTAGACTCGACTTGTATTCCCGCGGGCATGTCAGAGCTGATGAGATTGAACTAGGCTCAGCGCGACTTGTACATCGCCATGCGCGATCTGTTCATACGACATGACCGCTTGTCAGTCGATCAAGTTGAGCGGTTGAAGAAGCGTGTGGAAACAACATCGCTCAAGATGGACGGCATCAAATCTACGCAGAAGGAGGGCTGGGAGGTCGAGGCAGACAAGCTGTCGAGCCAGATCGAGCGCGACCAGGCGACGATTGCGGCACAGCTGAGCCGCCGGGTATTCATCCGCGCGTGGTGAGTATTCTACCTTTGCTTTTTGGGGTTTCGCGCGGGATATGGGCCCTCTGTCGATCGCACGGGTGCTGACGACTACGACAGTATGTGGCACGAACTCAAGGTCGTCCTGCACAACCGCGAGAACACGCTGCCGACCTTGCTCGTGCAGGCCTTTGCGCGGGAGGAGACCGACTTCACTGAGAGCGTGTTGGCGAATTGGAGCGCCCTTAGCGAGGCGGTTGAGGGCATGCCGCTGGAATAAATGTTATTGGGGCGACTTTTGTTATGGACAGGAGCGTGGCAGCATGGGATGTCTTCATCGATGGCTGCAGAGCCTATCATACGCCACTACATTATTTACGACCTTCATTGACCGCTGGCAAGTATATATGTGTCCATTGTTCAGTGTTGATGAATACATACCCGGACGCTTCGAGACACGCATAGGCAGACTAGTAGATGTCCATCGAGGATTCGATCCTCAGAAAGTTCAACTCAAGTTCAACTTGACCCCTCACGTTGCTGCAGGTGCAGGATGTTCACATTGCTTTCCACTGCCAGCTCGCTTGTTTTTGTAAGTATGCGAATTTGACATCCGTATCGAGACGTAAGATAATGAGCTACTGACCATGTAAAGCGTGTGCTATGGCCAAAAGGCCGCCCGTCCGAATTGTCGAATACGCACAGGAGACCCCAAGGCCAACGGTGATGCTGGTTCCTCTGCTACGTCGATACTGCTTGAACCGTTCTCCGAATGAAGATGAGTTTTATAGGACCGGCGTAGTTCGAAGATCGCCCAAGTTGGTCATCTCTCAAGGCGTCGCGGTGGGCATTGCGGGGGAGACGCCTTTGGCCTTCCCCATCATCCTAGCGTCTAACCCTTTGGAAGCACGCATAGCCTCAATAGTGAGCATGAGCGCCGCAGCCAGACAGCACGTAAGCAATGATACAAATACACATACACTGATCCAAGCAAGATATACAAAAAACCGGGTATCATGTCCGACTCGAGACAAGGTCAACGAACGCCTGCCTCATGGACATGATGAAGGCGTAGATATCCAATGTCTTGTTGAGCTCGTCCAAGAGTATAGGCAGTGTGGGTAATGGGGGGTTAGATATAGGGACTGAAGTGCACACAGTTAGCATGACGCTTGTGTCAATGGATCTTGTACGGCGCACCTCTATAGGGTGTGCTTGTCACATCCAAGATGAATGTAAACTCTCGACCTGGATCCGATGGTTGTATTTCCCAGAAGCGAACGAGGATGGGTTCCCCGTCGATGCTACCGTCGAGTCCCTCAATTATGCAGGCCAGGGTCTGTTGGCAGGCTTCAAGATATGGCAGCACGGAAGCCGCCCGTGCCTCCAGCACAGTGCGCTCCTTCTCTTTCTCTGCATCCCGGTAAGAGAGCGGACAGTCCTGACAGTGAAGGGCACGCACCACGCTGCAGGTTCTCCGCCATCGCACGCACATTCTCGACCTCCGTTTCGTCCTCGGCCGCCTTTTTGCGCAGCGTCTCTACTTGCCGCTTCACCGATGTGATCGCCATCTCCGCCTTGCGCTTCTCTTCCTGCTCGCGCTCGAGTTCTGTGTCGCACTAATCAGTCCAGTGGTACGAGGAAGAGTAGTCCCTAACGCACCCGCCAGCAGCTCGATCTCCTTGAGCTTGCACTGATTTGTCTCTGCCTCAGCTGCCCGCGTGCGCTCAGCAAGCCTCTTCTTCTCAGCTTCAGCCTGTTCGCGCTTCTCCGCCATCGCATCATGTAGCGGATCTTGTACTCGCCCAGGGCCTTCAGGAAGTCTCGGTTCGCCTTGTCGAACGCATCGACCTTGAGGTCTATCTGTGGGTTGTCTTCGGCCACGAGAGCGGCGAGGTCAATGCGGGGCGCGCGTAGTCGGCGACCCATAGCTGCATGTACGCGTGAATGCGAGGGGTAGGAAGCAAGTGGCGACGCGATCACGTGTAATCACATGTCCGATTTACAGATCATTGTTGAAGTTTCTTCTGCAGTGCGAAGGTGGGACCAGGCCAGTGAGGCCTAATGCGGACCCATCACTCCGTGGAGGCACAAAATCAAGTATGCTTAGGAAAAGCCCAGTGTATGAAGCCGATAAATCAACTACCTCTATGCGTAAAGACCTACTATCTACAGGTACCCGATGCATAAGTAGCAACTAGCCGTACATGCGCCACTACAAGTACAGCGTCCCCGTCATATATATGTATCCAGTGATCGCGCCACTGTCCCGACACGGGAGTAAGATTCCGAGATCGGACGCCCCGATGAAGTAAAAAGTGTACGAAGTGGCCTCGAGGGAAAATGGGAATGAGGATGGGTGGGGGGAACATGGGTGGAGATGGTGAATGATGATGAGGCGTACCACAACGTATATAAGGAGTGAACAATAATGCACGTATTGTAGATATAGCGACCGAAAACACGACGACGTAAGAAGCGAGTGATCATGAAAATGGGACGTGTATGCGTGTATCATGATAGTAAACTTATAGTGAGGGATGCTATGCTGATGCTGAATGCGATGGTGAGGAATGCCGAACCAAGCGGAGGCTGTGAGAAGAGAGCGGGGAGGGGGTCGTGAGGCGGAAAGAGAGGTCATGAAGGCCATGCAGATGTATGAGGACGAAGACTATAGTGCCGCGTGTGCCGTGGTCCGGTGACGCCGTGTTTTCGCGGTACCGCGCAATGTTAACAATTCGACCAAACGACTGGAGAAAGAGTCAGCTCCCTGAGGCGTATTGAGCAGTGTGGGAAGACTTACTCTCGCGTGAGTGGTTTCGTCAATATCATGTCAGCGCCGGCATCCCTGTATTCGCCTGGTCTGTGACCAGTGCGTTTCCGGTGCAGCCTGTCAGAGATGACGATTAGATGCCTTGCTTGTGATCACTCAGGCATAAAACGCACCGACGACAAAGTCCAACCGACCCGCATCCCGCAGCTTCCGGACGGCCTCCAAGCCAGTCATAACGGGCATCGAGTTGTCCAGGCAGACCAAGTCGAACGTCCTTGCCGGGGGCCAGGAGAATATCGACACATTGCTGCCCATCGGTGGCCGTGACGACCTTCGCGCCCATGGACTGCAAAACCTGCAAAGTCATCGTCAACACTAGGACTTCGCCTGTATACCCAGCACGAAGCGTACCTGGCCATGATCTTCCCCGTCAACGGCTCGTCATCAACGACGAGCACCT
>VDMD01000174.1:0-41854 GCA_007026445.1 Schizophyllum amplum
TCGTGGCCTTGATCTCTTGCGTACTGATGAAGCGACGGGTGTCGTAGGGGCAGATTTCGTCGAAGTAGGTGTCGGTGACGGAGCGCGGGGCGTCGTCGTCGGAATCCCACTCGCCGCCCGGCGGGGCCGGCGACGAGCGCGTTGAGCGGTGTGCGCGGGGCCTCCTGAAGGTACTCGTCCTGCTGCCAGGGATAGTATGCCTTCTTCCAGACATAGTCCTGGAAGACGTACGCGCGCTTACTCGCGTATGCGAGGTGGGCGTTCATCAAGCTGCCGATCGGGTCAGCGCGCGGAACGGGGCAGATGGTGCAGCCAGACGCACACTTCGTTGAGCGCATTGTTCCAGCCCGAGCTCGTTGACCCTGGCAGCTGAACTTGAGATAGCGGCCGCTCGCGCCCTCGGGGAAGGTGAGGTTCGGGTTGTGTTGGGGAAGCGAGGCCTCGTAGGCGCGCATGTCCCGCCCAGTCCGGGGGGCCGCCGAGAAGTGGGGGTTCATGTGTCGGTGTTGGTCTTGGTTGTGCTATCCATCCTATTGTAGCGAGAAGGAAGACGACGACGGCGACACAGACGGCCTGAAATGATCTGCGCGAATTGCGGAAGGTGCGGACATAATGCGATGCGTAATTTTGCACGCGCCACAACGGGGGCGGGGCTACGTTCGTGGGCAACTGCGAGTAGCCAGATGAGAAAGGGGACAATGGGGGCATGGGAGGGAAGGAGGGAGAGCGATGAGGAGGGGGACAAGCGGCTTTGCAGATGAAGGATCCTGCACGATCATGGTGGCGAACACAGCATCCTCGCCATCACCACATCAAGGTCCGAGGCGCCGACAGCGGGAGTTCGATCCCACGGACTCAACGTTAACGGTGGCCAATGAGATTCCTCCCTTTCTCAATCTTCTCATGCGGGTGAATGGGTACGCTCTATTATCAATCTCGCTCAATGCTCATCTACAGTACTTGAAGCTTGAAGTCTCAAGATCTCAGCAGTACGATGCTGTCCGAGGGTAAGTATACAGTAGGTGATTGGTAGGTCACGACGCCCGGGCGCACGAGCTCACGTTATTTGTTCACCTTTGTTTGTTCGAATATCTCGGCGCCTATCAGCATTCAAACCCTGTGTGTCTCCATCATCTTCGCCTTGCCTCCAAGGTCATTCTAGGCCGCGTTTCCCAGGTCAGAAATGCCACGCCGGAGGTCCGTCAAGGGCAGATAAATGGCTCGCTCTCCGCCAAGCGTCCGAGAAAGACGACGTCCGTCCTACGTCACGGGTGTCGCGGAAACGGGCTCTAGAGCGCGGTGCCGTACCTTCTCTCGTACCACCATGCCCTCCCCCACCCGGCTGTCCTATGCCTACCGTCAGTTGCAGAAGCCAGGGTCCGCCTGGCGCCGCCTCCGCGTCCGGCGGCTCCTGACCGCCATCTGCGCGACGGTGCTGATCGCGGTCCCCCTCGCGCTGTACGCGCACCCGCAAACGCGCCACCTCCCCATCGGTTACCTCCAGAAATGGACTGGCAATGCCCTCCTCGGCGGACCTCCCACCTGGCGCGAACTCGATGCTTGGGAGGACGCGCTTCCGCAACACAACGTCTCCCTCCCCTTCCCCGAAGGACGCGATGGGCGCTACGTCCGCTTCACGAATCAGATCGCCTCCCTCGGGTGGAACAACGTGCTGAACGAAGTCCTCATGAACGCGCATCTTGCGTACGAGTCCGATCGTGCGTATGTCTTCCAGGACTACGTCTGGAAAACATCCTACTACCCATGGCCATATGCACAGGCGCGCGAGTGGCCTCCCCATACACCCCTGAATGCCCTCATCACCGGCCCCACCACGGGCGCGCCCTGGCCGGCTGGTGACCCTGCGCCGCGCGCCGTCTCTGACCACTACTGGGATACGGTTTGCCCCCCAGCGCGCCGGCGGCGCATCCACACCCAGGACATCAAGGAGCCCATCCGCTGGGAAGACGGCACGGTCATCTTCGAGACGTGGAAACGTCTCTTGCGTGACGCGCCCGAGAGCTGCATCGAGATCGTGCCCGCGCCGCTCGAGGTCGACGCCGTCCCGCAGACGTTCGATCTATGGCTCTGGGGGAGCGATCGCATTCTGTCATTGTGGGAGCGCTTCTCAAAGAGCCCGACGTCCCAGCTGCTGCGCACCTCGCCCGCCGTCGAGTCCGGCGTCGCGCGCAACGAGCACCTGTTCCACGTGGATGGCGTTCAGGCGGATCCGTACCCGCGCATGCTCGCCATCCACATCCGGCGAGGTGACTTCATGCAGGCCTGCCTCGACCTCGCGACGTGGAACAGCACCTTCTACTCGTGGAACCTGCTTCCCATCCTCCCGGACTCCTTCATCCCGCCGGACCCGCAGGGCGCGAAGTGGGGGTGGAACACAGAGGAGAACAAGGCGTACTATCTGCAGCGCTGCCTGCCCACATTCGACTCGATTGTGGAGAAGGTGCAGGGCGCGCGGAAGGACTACGTCACGGCCGGGCGCGCCGTGGGCGACGCGCGCACGCTCGACGTCATGTACATCCTGACGAACGACCGCAGTTCGTTCGTGGACGAGCTGAAGCGCGCGCTGCGCGCGGTGGGCTGGAAGAAGATTGTCACAACGGCCGATTTGGAGTACAACCGCGAGCAGATGGACGTGAATATGGCAATTGACATGGATATCGCGCGGAGGGCGGCGGTGTTTGTGGGTAATGGGGTGAGTCCTTGCTTCTATAATTCATTCCCTCTGTCTCTGTTCTGCTTGAGTCTCCACCTCTGCTCTGCGTGATCCTTCGTTTTCGTTTTGTCGAGCTGCCATTCTGCTCCCTTCGACACCGCGTCTCTGCAATGTGCGTCGCTTACCCGTTTCCCAGTGGTCATCGTTCACGAGCAATATCGTCCACCGGCGGCTCGTGGACGGCAAGGAGCCGATCAGTATCCGGTTCTATTGAGCGGGGAAGAACGAGTAGGCCCTTCGTGCGGGCGGGGGTCGGCGATTTCTTGTCCCATCAGGGACGACAATGGACGACGCTATGTCCCCTCAGCGCGCACTAGGTCGCTACAGAGATCCTAACGCGGATTCGGACGAGGGCCAGGCGTGAAAACAACCGAAAGCAACGCGAACGGGGTTAGCTTCACGATAAAGCAGGGAGATTCCTCCCTACGTTACTTCCAGACGACTTACACTTATTCCTTCTTACCTACTGCATCGGCAACTACACGGTCAGCGTACCTTATCTCTCGCGCAGCGTCGCTCATCTTCAGCATACCCTACCTCCACGAATAGTAACATATACCTACACGAACAGTGTAATCTACCTACACATGCGGACAATGAATCTACTTACACCAAAGGTTATTGAAGTTATTCGAGCCGCACGACAGATAGGCAGCTGCGCGCCAGGTGAAGGGACCTGTTGTTTGCGTCTTTGGGTGAGCGTCCGTAAGTTCATTTTGTGACGGTATCCGTGTAAATGGCTTGCTCTACCGTGCGGAATATCATAAGTAGAATTCCTTCTGGGCTTTTGGAAGGGCACATAAACATGGACTCCAGTCAACCCTACTGTGTGTATCATTATATCTGGAACGATAAGTAAGTACTGGGATGTAGGTCGGTAGACAATTAGGTGGTCATTTATAGCGGCAGTCGTTCACTGGTCGTGCGACGAGCCAGGAGTATTCTGTTCGATGGGGCGGAAAGGAACGTGCAAGCGCCTAGGTCGAGTCTGTTGAGAAGACTATTGGATCAAGTCGTGTCTCCGGAAGGTGTGGCCGTATGTACACCGCAGAGGGTAAGGATGACGGGGAGCAGAATCCGGAGAGACGTCAGACGTATACATCTACGTCTAGATCGCGTGGCGCAATCTGCAAGTCTTCAGCGAAAAGAACAAGTGCAAACGTTGAACCACATTGACACACCATTCTATCTGGAAATCCCGAAGCTCTTGCCAGGGTTTGAGCCCGAAAAACGAAGGTAGCGCGTGCCAGAATTTTTGCAGCCCTTCCTCGTGTGTTTGCTGGGCCTTGGCCAAGCAGTGCTGACACAGGTCGACGTCGTCGAAGTCCCACGACACCAGAATCAGTGCTGCGAAGGCCGATGCCGGCTTTTCCTGCAATATCTCGAAGACCTCTGCACGAACCTCACAACGTGCTTCGTCGCAAGTGTCGCTCATTTTGCAACGTCGACTGCCGTATATGTCGACGGTCCACTTGAAGGAGTATTTGGTAAGGGAATGAAGGATCTTGTCGCGCGCAAGCATTAGCATGATTTGATCATGTGGCTGCACGCCATTGGCCGCTGCAATCTCGTCCTACATGGGTGTCAGAATCATTAGAGCTTCATAATGTAAAGTGACCCACTGTGCTGAAGTTATACAGACAGAGCAAATACAGTGGAGGCAGAAGCGTCTCGAGACCGACTTCTCGGAGGACGGACAGCAAGTTCAGAACATTGTCCTTGCCTCCGTCGATGACAAACTGTTTAAACTGTTTTTTCTTGGAGGAGCGCCATTGCGCAAGGCTGGTAGGAAGATTGTCGCGCAGAAGATATACGGCATTGGCGAAAAGCATTGGGACCAAATACTTTTGGCCTATACGCAATGCCATTCTGAGGTCCGTGAGGGGCGCCCTATCACCCCGATGTGCGCTGAGACAGAGACTTTCCATGAGCCAACAGTCAGGCTTCAAGAGGAGAAGCAACACGCACGTATCGTAGATGCGACACAGCATATATTCCACCGATTCAACGTCGTCCTGTAATTCGATCACAGGACATCCCTCTACCGTTCCCTCTGCGCTGGTAGTGGACGACTGGGCGACGGCCTTCAAGTCGTTGAAGAACACAGACTTCTTCGACAGAATACTTCTGTGCACCCGATATTGCGTGTCCCCGGCTTGGATGACCAGATTGCCGTCGTCGAACCAGAGCTCTTCACAGCGCACTATAGGCGAGTCATCCGCCTCTGTTCGGCGTCGCTTCGAAGAGCGCTGTTCTGGGCCGGAAACACTCATAAGGGGCTATGTGACGAGGGGAATGACAAGATCAGTCGACGCGACGCGACTGCGACCGCGTTATTTGGCTGGCTTTGGTGATCGAGCTTCGCCGAAGCACGCGTTACTACCCACGACGTCTCCCAGGCTCCAGCTCACGCGTCCACTGTCCAGACGCTCAGCGGCGCCTTTGTTACAGTTCAAGTTGTACACCAAAATGACATATGAATCAGCAGCCGAACATAAATTCATACGTCAACTAGCTGAGCTATGCGATGAGAATGATGGCCTCTTCTGCAAGGTAAGTATATGCTTCGTCTCCATCTAGAGCAGAGACGATCAGTTCAAGGATCCGGAGCAGCGCATGCGTGCAGAAACGCCCCACGCACCATTCTATCTGGAAGTCTCGCAGCTCCTCCCATGGCTTGAGACCGAAAAAGGAGGACAGTACTTTCCAGAACATGTCCCGCCCCTCTTCGTGCAATTGTTTGGCTGTTATGGTGCACCACTTGCAGAGATCGACAGTGCCGTCCTCCCATTCTTCCATGACCCGGCATTGCAGGGTATCTTCCTTGGCGAACACAGAAAAGCGGGCCTCACGGTACTCCGTACGCGCCTTGTCGCACATTGTGGGTCTTGAGCAGCTGTCACTCCCCTCCCAAACCCATCTAAGCGAGTATTCATCTTGCGAACGCAGGATTTTGTTGAAGGCAACCAGAAGCATGAGTCGATCTTCTGCACTTGGTAAGACTGCCGACGACCGGGAACACGCATCGACATCGACAATATCGCAGCCGGCTGCGATCTGAGGCTATGGAGTGATCGGCATGGAATAATAATATATGGTGTAGGGCATCGGAGCAGCTCACCACAGATCTGAAATTGACGTAGAAAAAACAGAGTGCCGGCATGACCGTTTCGAGACCGACTGCTTTGACGACAGGTAGCAGTTCAAAGTGATTGTTGTCTGCTGAAGTAGTGAATCGGCTGAACTCGACTTCTGAGTAGCTCTCGATTGCAGAAGGAAACTCGGCGCGCAGACGGTCGGCCGCACTGTCGAACATGACTGCAACTAGATACTTGTGCCCCATCCGTAACGAAGTCAGAAGCTCCGGGAAGGAGGGTGGGTGAGTCAATAGTGCTCTGAGACATAGAAGCAACAGTTAACGACTGCTCACTGTATCGAGGAGTTGTCATACGCACGTATCATAGATGCAGTGAAGCATATACCAGACGTCCTCCGCCTCGTCCTGCAACTCGATGACGGGACAGCCGTCCACAAGTGCTTCTGCGGCATTCGACGGTTGCGGAAGATCCTTCATGTCGCGAAAGAAGGCCGACTGTTTCGACAGAATGCCTCTGTGTACTCGAAACTGTGTGCGCTCTGCTTGGATGACCAAGTTCCCATCGTCGTACCAGATCTTGTCGGAGCGGACGATAGGCGGGTCACCATCCTCTGTCCTCGCTCGTTTGAGGGCTCGCGGTGCGGGGTTATCCATGCAAGCAACGAGGGTATGAAACCGATGTTGGGAAGGCGACCGAACGGGACAAGAGCGCGTTGTTTGGTCTGTGTTTGATTGATCAGCCGCCGGCCGTCGATGCGCCGTTCCCCCGGATCGACCACGTCTCATGTTCCGTACGCAAATACTGAGCTCTAGTTTTTCTTTGCACGCAAGCAGTGCATGTACAGCGTAAGTATGTGCAGAGAAGTGACAGTGGGAGAGCAGAAGAGACAGGCGTATGAACGAATGTGTACCACGTAGGTATAAGCAGCAAGTCAGCCCCGCTTGCAAGTGCTTGTTGTACAACAGATTACACCGCGTACAAGTCGGGGGTAGTGTCCGCAAAGCATAGCAAGCAATTGACCAGATAAGTTAAGTTACATTCCGAAGCCACGTTCGGCGATGCTGGTTCAGTTGACGGTGGTATCCTTGCCCAGGATGATGTCCGCTGCCTTCTGCGCGATAGCATCTGCGGTCCTTCAGCCAACGGTCGCTTATGCGATACTCATTACACCACTTACAGGCTACAGGCATCGTATGACACGTTATAGGCATGGGCAGGATGGAGACATCGACGACGCGAAGATTCTTGGTACCGTAGACCCTGTCATGCGTTAGCAAACTCCACTCTCCACCATAATCTGCTGTACTCACTGCAGCTTGTTGTTCACGACACCGCCGAGCGCGCGGGGCAGCATCGATGAGCTGCCCAGCCAGTGCGAAGCGGCCTGGAGCTCGCGTTAGCTCTCCTACAGACAAAGGGAGAGACTACGCACGTAAGCGGTCTCCTTGTACCAGGCAGCCCAGTCATCGTCCGATGCATCCTCCGGCAAGTCGACGTAGGGATCGCTGATGACCGAGCTGAAGGGCGCTATCGTGAACATGGATCGCGCCTTCTTGGCAATCGTCACTGCGACAGACAAGTCGAAGTCGTCGGACAGCAGTCGCGGCGTGATGGCAACAGGGGCGAACAGCTACACGGTGAGCACTGTAAGCCAATCATTCTGTACAGGGGTTTCATAGCACGTACGTCGCTACTGTTGATATGGATGTAGCCGCGGGAGAAAGGCAAGAGCGGCCAGAACACGGTGGTCATGACGCCAGGATAGCTCTCGCCAACTGCCGTGCATCACTCTCAGTTCGGCGTCTCACGACAAGATAACAAAGCATACGCACCGACCTCTGCCACAGGCATCTTGTCTTTCAGCACGAGATACGACTGAGCAGTGAAAATCGCAATCGCGCTCTGGAACGACTCCATAGCCCCCGCTTTGACAGCGTCCATGGCCCTCTGTATCAGACCAAAGCCAAGCTCCATCGACTTCTTGTACGAATCTGTCGGACACGCGTAGGTTAATCGTCCACACACAAGATATGCCGAACATTCTTACCATCACCAAATACTTGATCCACGTCGACGAGCGAAATGACAGGAGCAAACATATTGACGTTGTCGATAAGCTCGGTATTCGTTGCGTTGGCATCCTTTACGAGCGCGCTTGCACCCGTGCCGGGTTGGTCCTGGGTAGTTTAGCGACGTGGGGCGAAAAGATCACGGCTGCACTTACCTGCAGGTTACGCCCGACAGCTGGGAGGTCGACAACTGTCTGTATTCCAAACTGAGACAGAATGCTGGCGGGGCTTGTTAGCAGCCTGCATCGTAGACGTAGACGAACATACTCACGCCTTGTCGCCAACCCCGGAGTGCTCGAGGATGGGCGGAGTCTACAAGCCAATCAGTCCAAGCACGCACACAGGAGTGCGAGAACTGACCGCTAAGCTGCCGGCTGCGAGAAGGACTTCCTTGTTTGCAGTGGCAGTCATGATAATGCCTCCAGTAGCGGGACCAAACTGGACACCAGTCGCCTTGACATTCCCGTCGAAGTTGATCTTGAGCACTTTCTGGAGGGAAACCCAGTCAGGAGCGGTGGAACATGGTGAGGTGCGTCTGCAACGTACGTGGTCGTGCAGGACCGTCAATGACGACCGCTGCTGGTCAGCAGCGAAGAGGAAGCCGTGGGCGGCAGACGAACGCCTGATCACGTTCGTGCCCGTCGAATTGTCATTCCATGCCGTCCACGAACTGTCTCGAGCCGGTCAACCCCTTCCCCCTGGTCGCGGCGAAGACAGTCCACTCACGTGGACGCTATAGCGGAGTTCTCCCTATCGCTGAGGTCGTCGGTGGGCGCAAGACCCTTAAAGACCGTCGGCATGGCCGCCTTGTAAAGCGACTGGCCCGCAGGTATGCGCATGGGGTCCGCGAATGAGACATTCACGGGGCCGGTGTAGCCGTGGATAGCCTGGTCCACAGAGGCGCCGTCCGCTACCTGCTCGTCGTTGGGTAGGTGGTAGGTTTCGACCGCGGTCATATATCTGATAGCGTCCTCAGAAAGCGTTGTGGGAGATGGATGCCAAACACCGTACGGGTACAGTGTTTCCCAGTTCCAGCCCTTCGAGCCAAGAGCTTCGAGTGCGTCCATTTCTGGTTTGGTAGGGTGGAACCACTGGATCGAGTGTGAGAAGGGTACGTGAACGACAGAGGAGAGAATGATTGCGCACCACCATACCGTTGATGGATGAACTGCCGCCTACACAGCGCTGTGCGATCGAATGAGTGGACAGCACATAGACGTGCGTGATGAGAAAACTCACACCGCTGTCGATCTTCCAGCTGAGCGCAGATCCATCCTCCGCCAGTGCATCGTCTATAAACATAAGCGAAGTTACTAAGCCAAGTAAAACACGCACATTTCCAGTTGCACTGTTCTGCCGTGATGTTGTTACGGTCGGGAGCAACGTCGATTGGTTCGACTCCTCTCGAATCGGGACCGGCTTCTATAACCAGCACGGCTGAGGGTACAATCAGCGTTGCGGCGACGCGCCTGCATCAGAGGGCTCACAATGTCCCTCAGCAGACAACTTGTTGGCGACAACAAGCCCGGTCAGACCGCCTCCTGCAATGATCTGCGTATGGTTTAGTCAACTCGTATGCCTGAGAGAGCTCGCACGCACGTAGTCGAACGCCTTGTCTGCAGCTGCGGATGAATCCCCTGTTATGGTCGTCTGACCATAGACGAGGTAGGCGGCTGAGCAGAGGACAGTAGCAACAGCGCAACGCATACTGCGGAATCCGATTCCCACTTATGGGGAGGAGAGGGACGGACGGAGTGGCTGGCCGCGGCGCGGGCGCAGGCGCCTTATAAGAGCTGACTGTCGGCCCGTATATTGGAAGTGCCGAGGCTCTCTCCCGAGAGGTGGGACCCAGGTGAGACCAGTAGGTTAATCGTGTCTTCACGAAAAGCCGCACGTACACACACGGGCAGACCGCAAGAGACCGCAAACGCGCGATACAAAGAAGGGAGTCGTGTGATGGATGCAGGACGGACGCCGAGAAGCATGTGTCTTTAGGCGCATAAGCGAGACGTACAGATCTTATCAAGGTTGAAGTTTGCCGTCCTCATATCGACCATCCTGGTACCGGATACGCCTATCATAGACAACAAAAGTGGTTATTGAGCGCGAAGCCTGAAGGAGCAAGGTTAGAGATTGCGGCGTGAGAAAGCTCTTGTTCGAGCCTGTTGGCCCTGTTCGAGCGCACGCGGACTTCTGATCGAGGCTACCTCGCGCCGTGTCCCGTCCCTGACAATCCTCCCGTCTCTCCGGAGTGACTGACTGATTTCAATCAAGTACTGACTAGTACTGAGCGTTGAGCCTGTACTGCCAAGGCTTGAGCTGGTGAACACCACTCTCACAGTCACATGGAAGTCAAACTTCCCTATTCATGAATCTTGGAACTTGTCGTGCCATTCGATGCGTAGAGTCTTGCAGTGAATAGTAGTCGCTATTTACAAGTATTGTGAGTACCGATGCGCCAGACAGAGCCATGCAGAATAAGCAGTACGAGGTACATATATACCCAAAAATATGTACAGCGAACAGAAGAAGTCTGAATCAACGAGCGGACAGTAATTTCCGTCAGGTGAGTACACACAAAAGCGTCCCAGAAACAAATCTCCGCATCCTTCCCTTATGAAGGACGCATCAGTAATTCCACAAGAGCAGAAACACAGCGTTTAGAGGACGCTGCTGTCTTTGCCGAGAATAATATCCGCGGCTTTTTGCGCAATAGCGTCTGCGAGAAGCAATCCGTCAGCAGAAATACAGAATGCACAACATGGATACTCACAA
Organism: Schizophyllum amplum; assembly: GCA_007026445.1. NCBI lineage: Eukaryota > Fungi > Basidiomycota > Agaricomycetes > Agaricales > Schizophyllaceae > Schizophyllum > Schizophyllum amplum. The sequence continues at coordinate 10,677 of VDMD01000174.1, forward strand.
GCAGTGGTCATGGTATGCGACGTGATGGGCAGAGGGAGAATAGAGGCATCGATAACGCGCAGGCCCGTCGTGCCATACACCCTGGAGTCTCGTCAGCCTGGATTCGTCCTTGGAAGAGATTATGTACGCACTGCAGCTTGTTGTTCACCACACCGCCCTTTTCTTTGGGCAACATCGACGAGCTGCCGAGCCAGTGAGACGCTCCCTACGGTCGCAGTCAGCATGATATAACAACCAGACACAGACAGCGTAACGCACGTAAGCCGTAGACTGATACCACGCCTCCCAGACCTCATCCGACGCGCCCTGGACGACATCAAGATAGGCAGTGCTGATGACCGACGCGAAGGGCGACACGGTGAACATCGACTGCGCCTTCTTGGCCACAGAGACCGCGACGGAGACGTCGAAGTCGTCGGTCAGCAACCTCGGCACAATGACCGGAGCAGCGAACATCTGCAAAGAGCGCGTGAGAGTCCGTCGATTTCAGCCAAAAATTCACTGCACGCACATCTTTGCTCTGGATGTGAATGTAACCACGCGAGAAAGGCAGCAGGGGCCAGAAAACGGAGGTCATGACGGACGGGTAGCTCTCGCCAACTGAAGTGCACGGTGAGCCAACATACCAGCAAGACAACGGGAACAATCCACTCACCGACTTCAGCAATCGGCATCTTCTGCTCGGTGACCAACTTCGTCTGCGCCTGGAAGATCGCCAGCGCGCTGTCCAAAGATACCATGGCACCAGCGTCCACTGCCGCCTGAGCCCTGGCCTGAAGGCCAGACTGCAAATCCTTGCCCTTAGAAGCGGAAGCTATCGCAAGGCGTAAGTACTCAATGAGACAGCGTTGACTTTTGGCAGACTGACAGCTTCCGAAAACTTGCTCGATATCGACGAGGGAGATGACCGGTGCGAAGAGGTTGACGTTGTCGATCAACAGCGAGTTGGTCGCGTTCGCGGCCTGGACGAGTGCGCTGACACCGGTACCGGGTTGGTCCTGGAGGTTGCGCCCAACAGCCGGAAGGTCGACTAGAGTGGTGATGCCGAACTTCGAGAGGATGCTGGGGAAACAAGTTAGCAGATGAGATAAGGTATACGATGACACGATACAAACCTCGAATCGCCAACACCAGAGTGCTCAAGGATAGGCGGGGTCTACGGATCATCAGCAAGTACTTGATGAGTGAAGCAGGAAACGCACCGCCAAGCTACCGGCGGCGAGCAGGACCTCCTTGTTCGCAGTTGCAGTCATGATGGTCCCACCGTTCGCGGGACCGAACTGGATGCCAGTTGCCTTGATGTTGGCGTCGAAGTTCACCTTCAGTACTTTCTGTGGAACAAATGAGCATGTGGATCGAGGGTAAAACACACGTTTATGCCACGTACATGGTCGTGAAGCACCGTCAACGTCGAGCGCTGCTGGTTCGCAGCGTAAAGGAACGCCTGCGCAGCAGAAGACCGCTGTATCACGTTCGACCCCGTCGACTCATCGTTCCACACCGTCCACGACCTGCACGGCCCATCAGCTATCATACTGACACGCTACTCGCCACGACACTCACGTCGACGCCATCGCCGAACCCGTCCGGTCGCTCAAATCGTCATGCAGTGTCAGGCCGCTGAACACGGCAGGCATTGCGGACTTGTACAGCGATTGCCCCTCCGGGATGCGCATGGGGATCGGGAAGGAGACATTGACGGGGCCGCTGTAGCCATGAATAGACTGGTCAACTTGGGCGCCGTCAGCCTTCTGCTCGTCGTTGGGGAGATGGTTGTTCTCCACGGCCAGCATGTACCTGGACCACGTCAATATAGAGATCGAATGGAGACGCGAAATTACGCACGGGTACAGCTGGTTCCAGTTCCACCCCTGAGAGCCCAGGGCCTCCAGAGTGTCCATCTCAGGTTGCGTGGGGTGGAACCACTGAAGGATGCCGCTCAGTAAAAGGCACTAGGGATAGGCTCAAGCGACTTACCACCATGCCGTTGATAGAGGAGCTGCCACCGATGCAGCGCTAGAAATGCTCGTCAGGTAGGTCCTCGAGCACTACCACCACAAAGGGCACTTACGCCGCTGTCGATTTGCCAGCTGAGGGCTGACCCATCTTCTGCAGAAGCCGTGTCTGAAGGTCACTGTCAACTCCACCTTTCGAGGCGATGTGCAAGGTAAGGACGTACATTTCCAGTTGCACTGAGCCGGGGTGATGTTGTTACGTTCCGTGGCATGGTTGACTGAGTCGAAATCTTTGGAGTCGGGGCCGGCCTCAACGACTAGCACGGCTGTTGATATGATGATCAGTGACCGTCGTCTCTCAGACATGAACCGTGCGACGCACAGTAGCCCGCGCCTGATAGCTTGTTCGCGACGACAAGACCTGTCAGGCCACCACCAGCGATGATCTGCAACGAACGCGGTCACTATCGTGTTAGAAGGCATATGCAAAGCGGACACGCACGTAGTCGAAAGCCTGCGCGTCCGCAACGGACGCGTCGCCCGTAATCGTAGTCTGCCCTAGCGCCAACCTGGCGGCCGTAAGAAGCGTTGCTGCAATTGCCGTGCGCCGCATAGTGAACGAGAGTGAAGGGATCGAAGGAAGGGGGGTATGAGAGAAGGAGGGGATGAGAGCGAGGAGAACTCGAGCTCACTGGCGGGGTTCTTATATGCTCACGAACGGTCCCATATCGGCGATATGGGGGAGGGGCACACGAGACGGAAGCTGATTATTTCCTGATCGCGGAGGTGGGATGGGATGCTGGGTCTGGGTCAACGGTCCGATGACGGCTTTCAAAAGCGAACCAGGAGAACTCTGAGGTATAGATCCATCAGCTTCTCGTGAACAGACAACACGCGGGTGCGTGTGAATGACCGGGGTCACGATATCAACACGCATGAAGACGTCCCTCGTGAAGAACCATGGTTGACGAGGCCACCGAAGTGGATAAACGCGTGCAGACCTACCTTGGGTTCACTAATCGTCGACCCAGGTATGCGAGTCCAGGGACAGGAGGCCGTGCGGTAGGTGGCACTGGTATCGGATTTGCCGAAGAGCGTGCTTCTTCGATGTACCCAGAATACCACACGCAAGGACGACAAAATACACCGAAGTCGCACGCATGGCCCGTTCCTATTGGACGACATCAGTAGTTAGGTCCGACGAACTAACCTGTGTAAGCCTCGGTACCTGGGCTTCGAACGCGTGATATTGCTATACGTAAGGCACTTGGAACTTAAAGTCGAACTTGGTGGGGTGGCCAGCGCTTCGTCATCCTGTCCAAATCAACTTCAACATGCATGGACTAGCGACTACCTGTTGAGAGCCTTCTCGCTTAAGGGAGTCCGAGGCCAACCATTGCGTGGCGTACATGTATCACGCAGACGAAGAGCGAAGCAGCTCCGGAACGGGGACAGGGACGAGCCTGGACGAGCAGAGACCAGGTCGAAAGGTACTGAGGGCGGCCAGCAAAATTAAGGCATCCTTTTGCTGAAGCCTGAGCCTTCCGATGGAACGTCACGTTTGCCCTTGTCTTCCGAAAGGAAAGTAGGACCGGAGCTGCCCTGCAGGCTGCGACATATATAGTCAGAAACGTGTAGTCGGCTCAGTCCAGGCTCAATCTATGGCTCACGTACCTTGTCATCGCCCACGACCTGTAACTCAGGCCTCTTCCTGGACGTGGCGCCAGTGATCGGCCTTTGACTAGTCATCATCAAATGAAGAGGAAAGAGCTCACTGTACGATGCTATCGGTGCAATGTTGCCGCAAGAGGTGGCACTCTCAAGGTCCTATCTGGGTCCTATTGAACAAAATGTGAATTTTCAGGATGGTGGCTGGAGCCTGGAGGCAAGCGGCGGCCAGGCGGCAGGCAGCCTTGATTCCAATGTGGCCGGCCCGATCGTTCCGAAAGGGTCATCGCATTCCTGCGCCCCTCGGACCTCCCAGTGCCCACAGCTCGGCCCTCGTCTGGCACGTCTTCTGCAGTGGTTGTTCAGATCAGGATCATCACCAGAAGCTTGCCTTGACCTAAGTCAGTACCACCTTCAGACACCGGCACCAGAGCTTGCAACATGCGGCTATTACAGCAGAATACATTTCATTCACTCTTCGTAAAGTAGATCATAGAGCCAGCCGAGCGTGGAACAGCTGCAGAGGTCGTATACTAAAGTAAGCTGAGAGGAGGCAGAGGAGCGTCGAGAGGAGAGACAGAGTATTAACAACGAACGTAATCAGGCGACCCATTCACGCCGTAAATATGTACGCGCAGCCTGAGAGGACGAAAGATAATGGAATACATAGAAAGCAATCAATGACACGGAGGAGAGGGAGACGAAACGAGGAGAGTGACACGGGACGACACGGAATACGGAAGCAACGGCGGATGTATGCATGCTTACGCGGAGAGCTCGCCCAACCGCGCCTCGACGCGAATGGCGTCGCTGCGCGTGCCCACCTGCTCGAACCACTCCATCGCGCGATTTGCGCGCTGCGCCATCTCCTCCATGGTTTTCACCTCCTTGCCGCGCTCCTCCATCGCGCTCCGGAAGCGCTCCTTTAGGTCCCAGCTCGCCAGCCGCAAGACCTTGCGCGTCTCGCGCCCCACGCGCTTCGCATTGCCCTCGACGTAGCCCTCGCTGCCGTCGGCCGCGCCGTCCTGGACGACGCTGTTGCGCACGCGGCGCCCAACGGTCCGCGGGATGGTCGACGGCAACTCCAGCACGAAGTAGGCGGTCGCACCGATGGCGAAGGCACCGACGACGGGGGCGATCCACTTGCGCGTGCCCTCGTTGCCGAAAAGGTCCGCGACGTGCATGACGCCCTCAACTAGGCCGCGGGCACCGATAGCCTTACCGCCGACAAGGCTGAGTGCACCGGCGCCGACGCTGACGATGCTGAGCGCGCTGACGCCCTCATCCTCCTTCACGCTGTCCTCCTTGTCGCCAAAGTTGACCCAGAACTGGTGGGAAACGTCGAAGATGTCGAAGAACGTGGTGTCCAGCATCTCGGGGCGCTGGGACAGGCCGATGCCGAGACCAACCATGCCGCCGGCGACGACAGCACCGTGGGTGGACGACCGACGGCTCTTGCTGGCCTTCGCGCCACGGCGGATGGTGCTGAACATCGCCTCCGGCATGAAGACGCGACGGCTACGCTCGACGCCTTCCGGAAGATGCGACTCGCCAAGGTCCTTGACCCGAGTGACACCCGATGTTGTGATGAGACGTGCCTCATCCTCGGCAAGCTTGACGGCAGCATCCAGCGACGCCAGCAGCACGCGGCGGACCTCGCGCGTGTAGTCCCAGACACCCAGGAGGCCGGGCCAACTGGGCAGCTGGAGCAAACCCTCCTCGACAGCGACTTTGCCCTGACCGACAAGGTCCAAGGCGTTCGTGAGACGAGAGCGCGTCCTGGTGGTGGCCTTGGTGACACCATCCTCCTCGACGGACTCCAAGCCCTCTTCCAGCGCATCGCGGCCACCCTTCATCTTCTCGAGCACTGGACGCTTCGCCGCAAGCTCGTCCATTGCATGCTTGTGCTCCTGCTCAGCGAGGATCTTGTTCGTGCCGGCGAGCAGCTCGACATCGCCAAGCAGATTCGACAGGTAGGTCTGAACGGGGCCGAGCTTGCTCTTCGAGCGCTTGACGAGTACGAAGGAGCGCAGGGCGGACTCAAGGTCGTCAAACGCGGGGTTGGCGGTGAAGGGCTGCAGCGCCGACGCCGAGTCCACGAAGTGCACTAAGTCCTCCGCATCCTCGTAGGTGCCAGGGCTGAGCTGGCGGATCTGGTCGAGCACCAGACGCTTGCACTTCTCCTTGTTCTTGATCTGGTCGTACTTGTTGACGACGATGAAGAGGTAGGCCTTCTCGTTCGACGCGTTCTGGAGGAACTCCTTGGCCGACAGTGTGAAGTGGTTCTCCGCGCTGACGACGAAGACGACAACATCGATTTCCTCCTGACGTGCGAACACCGCCGTGGTCTTGAGGCTGTCGCGGTTAAGACCCGGGGCGTCGATAAGGGAGATGTCGACGACGCCGTTGTTGAGCAGCGACTCGGCAGGCGCACGGGTATCGGCGAGATAGAGCTTGATGAGGACCTTGTTGATGTTGTCCTCGTGCTCGCCAATAATTTCCTCCAAATCACTGATGGGAGCAGGCGTGTAGGTCGACCCGTCCTTGATGTCATACGCAGCCCCATCCCTGACGACATGGACCTCCTCCTTGCCCTCGTTCTCGGCAGCGTCGTGGACCTCGCAGAACGCGGTAGTGCACGGCTGCTGGTCCACAGGCATGACCTCGCGGCGCAGAAGCGCATTGACGAAGGTGGACTTGCCGGCGTTCAGGTCACCGGTGACGAGGACCTTGGAGGAAGTATCCTCGACACGGGCGCGAAGCTTGGACATGTGGGAGATGGAGGCGGTGATGCGCTCGTCGATGAGGTTGGCAATGGACGCCTTCTCCAGCTGAGATACGAGAGTCGCCGCATGTGACGAGTTCGCCGCGCCGATCTTGAGGTCGAGACGCAGGATCTGGAAGTCGGACGCCTTGTCGTCCAATGCAGCGCCAGAGGCAGCAGCCTCGGCGGCATCAGATGCGGAGGAGACAGTGACGGAGCGTCCGTGGCCAGGGCGCTGCACGACAACGTCCGTCTCGTTGAGGGGGTCGTCCACGAATGACAGCGAGCGGCGGGGAATCTTGCGCGAGGAGCCCTCTTCCGCGGGCTGCGCAGCAAGCTGGGGGTAGCGAATAACCCACTCCTCCTTGTTGAACTTGCGAATCTCGTCGAGGACGGACGTCGTCGAGTCGATCGCATGAACCAGGCTGGTGGCGTATGTATGAGCGGCGGCGTTGCCATCGAGCTACTGGCTACTCACCGGTCCTTTTGCTCCACATAAGCCTCCTGCACGTCCTCTACTCTAAGCTGCTTGTCGCCAGCAAGCAGGTCGAACTGCTCCTTCACGGGGGACGCAACCCTGGCGGCGGGGAAGTATGACTGAGCCATTGTTATGATTTATGTGGTTGTTTGTTCGGTGGTCCAGAATCTGGCCACAAGTAGCCGAAAGGTAGCAATCTAGAAGGAAGAAAGAAATTCGGCGAGTGAGTTGACTGTAACTTGTTGGCCTTGCAGTCTCGAGATGAGTGAACGGGAAAACGTTCTGAAGTCACCGTGACGACCGTAACAAGTCGGGAGAGCTTATGTAAACAGGCATGTGATCGGGTCTCGGTCCGTGCTGACTCAGGTTCATTTCTGGTCTCGACAACTCTGCGCTTACCCCCGTCTTGCAATTCAGGCAGCGGAGGAGCTCAAGAGCGGGTTGGCTAATGCTCAACTTCTACGCCAAATAAATCAGGTGTATACAGTCTGGCTGAAGCCATCCATGACGGAGTCGAACTTTTCTGGTCTGTTTTCGACGTTCGTGGCCCTCATCATCCCCTCAACCTGAACCTCAGCACAATCATCCCGAATAAGTTAGCGTTCCCTGAAGCTGTCCCTCTACCGCCGTCTAGGGCATCTCTTTAACTCTGTAATGGTGCGCATCTCATAGTGGCCCCGTGTACAGCATTCAGTTGCGTGCGATGCATGCCCTTGCATGGCATCGGGAAGGACCCGGCTCTGTCGCATTCCTACAGCTTGTGGCAAGATGAAATGAGCCCAGAACAACGCTTCGAGATCATCTGCGGTCAATATCCCCCACAATTAGGACACAGCTGTTGAAAGGCCCGACTTGCACGAGGACAAATCCGCTCGAGAAGAGGCTGTACATCCTTGCGCGATTGATAAAGAACGCCCAGCGGTAGCGCTGTTGTGGCGCAACACCCTTTCAACGACCATCGCAGTCGTCCGTTATAGTCCAGTACGCTCTCTATCCCGCTAACACACACCGTTCCCTTCCTGCTACAAATGTACCCTTCAAAGTCAGTAACCCACCACCAGTGATGACAGAACTTCCGATATCCGATACCCACACCATCCTCGTCTTCTCTCGGGACGATCCGCGTCGCACAACCATCTTCAATCATCACTCCTCCCAGGTCGCATACACAGTGTTCACGGATGGGAACGACGAGAGGCCGGCAAAGTCGACTTTGGTGAGCACGCCCGCCCAACATTGCCATCACTGCAACATTGCCATCACTGCAACAGACTCGCATCGCTCAAAATCGGCATAGGTCATATCCGACGCGCAAGGATCCGTTGTCGCCACAGCGCGGATACGCGCTTTACGCGCCGACCTGCTGACCTTCGCGGATGGAACAAGCGTATCCGAGACCGACTGGTTGAAGAAAAGCGTGATCACCGAGTGAGCACCCATATCTTTTCTGACACGATATACATGCTGACCGTCCACAGCTCTGCTACCTTCAGAAGTGGCACAGGGGCGCAATACAAATGGAAGGTCGATAAGACGTCGCAGAATATGTCTGTAAGTGTCTGCACATTTCGAAGAATTGCAAGGTCTAAAATCGCCTAATATGGTAGCTCTATGCGGAAGACCAGAGCGAGCAGCCACTGGCGACTTACAAAAAACGCAGATATGAAGTCGCATCGCCAGCGAGCACTCTAGACTTGCGCTCATGGTCTACAGCGACCCTGGTCCCAACCACATCCGAATATCCGCCTCACCAGCCTGTGAAGGAAGCATACAGAGTGCAACACGTCCCCGCCACTCTCGCACTCTCTCCATCCGTAGCCCTAATGCAGGACCTGATCGTGGTGTCGTACATCCTATTCCAGAGGTCGCGAAGACCACCGGGCGGTGTGCGCATCGAGGACGATGTGTCGTTCTCGCCGGACACTCAGATGTTTTCAGCCACGGTCACAGGTGACTTTGTCGTCCTTTGCATGGAGCAGTCGCTGAGCTTCGCGTAGACATGGAAAATATGCGATCGTACGGGACGGCAATCGACGAGTCACCGATCAGCGCGTTCGGGTATCTCTGAGGGCGACGACCAAGGTTGATGGAAGGCGATATAACCGAGAATATGAGCGTGAACGCCGCTGACTGCACGTTCGCGGCCCATCCTACCTCGATCATGATACAGAGGGGAAGGCTCATAATTACCACACCGACACGCACTCAAGCCCGTTGTGTTCATTCAACGAATGCGATGCGCTGGATCATGCACTTGGGAGCTGTTCTGCTGTCCGCTGTTTCGAAAGCGTGGCGCAAGTACTATGATGTGTCAGGATTTCAGTGACAAGACCGTGAATCAGCCCGGAGCTGACCTTCGCTACACTCATGGGAAGCCGCAGGAGCATTTATCGGACGGCTGTCGCGCTGGCCGCAAAAGTGCCAGGTCAGTGGCCAGCGTGCGCTTCGCGGTCTCGTGACAAGATTCGCATTCTGAGTGCATCTTGCTTCGCGAGCCACAGTAGTGCTCTGGATCAGCAGCCTCCAGCACAAAGATCGAACGCGATACCGCTAGAGACCAGAAGGCGTCTGTATGGCCGTAGGAGACAAGGGCTCCTGCGGATTCCAAACGAACAGGAATCACGTGCAGTCTTTCAAATAAACTAATCACGTGATCAATTTGTGATCCTCGCGACGGCCTGTTATTTGGAAGCGCCGCGGGTTCCCTTAAAACCACGACCATCCCGCCCAAAGTGTTCGCCTTTAGATTCCACCTCGCCTTCCCTACACGGCGCTACCTCTCTGTATCTATCGCATCCGCATATCCCTTCACTCGCAAGCAATCTACCATGGCACCGGTCACGAATGGAAAGGGCGAGAAGAGCACGAAGATGCACTCGAAAGTGGTACGTCGGCTCATCGTGTGCGCATCGCCCTCCCTCACCACCCGCGCAGGTCATCATCGGGTCCGGCCCCGCCGGCCACACGGCCGCCATCTACCTCGCACGCGCAAATCTCAGCCCGGTCCTCTTCGAGGGGTTCATGGCAAACGGTTTTGCAGCAGGCGGCCAGCTCACCACCACCACTGACAGTGCGTCCCCTCCGATCGCGCGCCCCCTCCGATCGCGCGCCCCGTCCCCCCTCCTAATGACCCTTCACAGTTGAGAACTTCCCCGGCTTCCCCTCCGGCATCCTCGGGTCGGAGTTGATGGACAAGTTTCGTGAGCAGTCGCTACGCTTCGGCACGGAGATCATCACGGAGACGGTCTCCAAGGTCGATCTCTCCCAGCGCCCTTTCCGCTACTGGCGCGAAGGTCAGGAGGAGGAGGCGGACGCGGAGACCGCCGACACCCTCATCATCGCCACTGGCGCCAGCGCGAAGCGTCTCTCGCTCAAGGGCGAGGACACCTACTGGCAGAGCGGCATCTCCGCATGCGCTGTCTGCGACGGCGCTGTTCCCATCTTCAGGTATGCAAACACGCCATGCAGTTGAGCCTATGACTGACGTGTGTCTCAGGAACAAGCCGCTTGCTGTTATCGGCGGTGGCGACTCCGCCGCCGAGGAGGCGACCTACCTCACGAAATACGGCTCTCACATATATGTCCTTGTACGGCGAGAGGAGCTCCGCGCCTCCAAGATCATGCAGAAGCGCCTCCTGAACAACCCGAAAATCGTGAGTTGATCGCGTCCTTCCGCATACCTCCGGTAAGCTCATCACGCTACCCAGACCGTGTTGTGGAACACCGTTGCTACTGAGTGCCAGGGCGACGGCGAGCTGCTCAACAATTTGCGCATCAAGAACATCAAGACGGGCGAGGAGAAAGACCTCTCCGTCAACGGCCTCTTCTATGCCATTGGCCATGAGCCTGCGACGAGCATCGTCAGCCAGCAGGTCCAGACTGATGAGGACGGCTACATCATTACCGTGCCGGGGACGACGCAGACATCCGTGAAGGGCGTATACGCTGCGGGCGATGTCCAGGACAAGCGCTACCGCCAGGCGATCACGAGCGCCGGCAGCGGCTGCATGGCGGCTCTCGAGGTCGAGAAGCTCATTGCGGAGGAGGAAGAGCTCGGCGATGAGGCGTGAAGACAGCATAATTTACATGTATATCTAGACTTAGAGATTCAGCTTTACTGGAAAGACGGGTTTTCTGCGCTCTCTACGTCAATATCAGTGCCATTGCTATCGATGTCGATGAGGGCACCCGAATCGCACCAGTGCCTGTGCGTGGCGATGCGCATGTCGACTCGCGCCACAGTTCCGGCGTCGGCCGAGAGTTCTTTACAGCTAGTCTGACCTGTAGTCTTGAGAACGAGTCTGGAACGAGTAGGTCTTACATGAGAGAGATAGTCACTCGCACATATACGCTAAAAAGTGTCGAAATGGTAAGGTAGATGTCATACAAGTTCAACCAACGCCACGTGGACCTGCGTGACGCCTCCCAATTTGGTTAAACCTGCCGGAAAACACGAAATAAAGCTGTAGCATAATTGCAAGGCCATTTTGCCCAAATCCGTCGCACAGTATTGGAGATATAAGTCATTTACACCCACGGATAAGAAAAGCGGTAGCCGTTATACCCCTCCAAATATCTAGTTCCATTTCCAATGCATTACCGTCGCATTTTGCGTACTGCTTGTCCGAGCCATCCCTTTCCCTCGAATTACTTATCTGTCGGCGTCCATAGAGTGAAAGTCTTTCCAGGATGTCCAAATAATCTGGGGAAATGCCGTGGACGCGTCAAGGCGCCGTGCCACGCAACAGAGTCAAGGACACGACTGCCACGAACATCCGTTGATGCAAACGATGATATTCCGTTGGTTTTTTCGCACAGTTCTTCTCAGATTGATCCATAGTATACACCCCAACGGCTTTTAGGGTTCTTCCACGCTCCTACAACATGTAGTTCCATGAGAAACAATCACCTCTGTAGCACGGCACTGATTTGGGATCTAGTCTCCCAGTTTGGGAGATTTCTCCGTCAAAATTGGTACACTGCATCCTAGGACAGTTCCCCAAAGAACTGTGCAAGAGATTTTGCGATAGACTACATGTTTAGTGCTATACTGTGTTATTAAGCCTGGCCCGAGCAGACATGCCCAAATCCGGACAGTGACAGTCACACAACGTGGCGTTGGTTGAACTTGTATGACATCTACCTTACCACCTCCCATCTTCCTTCTTCCCAATCAATCTCTTCACTTTCTCCATGGTCTCCTCGTCGCTGTGCAGGTCGCGCTTCTCAAGCGTCGTGTTGTCGGTAATGTAGAGCAGAATATGGTAATACCTGCTCGGCATGCGGATGTGTGCCTGGCGCAGTTCTGTTTTGCTACGAACAAGTTAGAGACGCAGATATCGGACGAGGCAGCAGGTCACCCACCCGGATTCTTCAGCAGCCCAGCGATCCCGTATAACGGATAACGCGTGCATCCCACAATCCGGACGACCATGCACGTCCATTGAGAGACCGTCAAGGTCCTCGGGCGACAAAATCCATCCGAACACGTATTTGGGGCAAATATCACTGACCAACGGACCTCTCCGATTCATGATCTTGGGCGTCTCGTCGGGAAAACGGAGGAAGCCACCGCGCGAACGTGCGGCAGGTCTGCAAAGGCTTGAGTGGCAAATCGGCGAGTCACACAAAAGAGACTGACCTCGACATGATTATCTGACATGATGAACGTTCAACGTTCAGTGGACGCGCAGGTCTGACTGTACTTCGGTAATTGCCGACCACGCGCCCTACAAGCGCACACTTTAAAGCTGGCGCGACACAAACTCGAAGCTCCTACCTAGAAGGCGATCGAAACGAACACACTGCAAACAGAGATGACTAGATTCATATGTACCATAATAGCTTATATGCATCTGAGTTGGTTCCATTGGCGGGTAGACTGGCAATAAAAGTGCTCAGTCGAGGTCGTCGGTGAAGATGATATCCGGGAACTTCGTCTGCTTGAGGCACTCCCTCACGCATTTGCCTCCAACAATCTTGCACTTCATCACCTGTGGTGCCGAGCGCTTGGCCTCGCGCGCTGTCAGAATCTCGTCCTCGACCTCTTCCGGGAAAGGCGTGTGGAAGCCATAACAATGCATATCTAGGGGCATATGCACATCTCCCGCAGCAGAGATCATGGCGTCCTTGCAGCACGCGGCGTACATGCACGGCGCACTCTTGATGCGGCCAGCCTCCAAAGCCTTCTCGCCGCCCTTGCGCGTGAACTGCTCGACGAGCGCGTCGTACTCGATGCTGTCGAAGACGTGCGGGATGAGGCAGAAGAAGTGCTCGTCGCCCTTCTTGTATGAGCGGTGGCAGCGCGCGCAGTGCATGGCATGGTCGGGCATGGACTCGTCAAAGGGGTTATGGGGCCGGACAAAGGGCTTGCGCGGGGTAGCTGTAGGCTTCTTTGTGAGGACCTTCTTGAGCTTGGGTACGGGCGCGCGGACGTAGGTGCTGGCGGCGGTGGTAGACACGCGATTGGCAGCGGCAGCGGCAGTGGCGAGGGTGGGGCGTGCGTACCCGGGTTGCCGAGCGGGTTGCTGCGCAGCGGCAGGTTTGTCTTTGAGGGAGACATTGACGAAGGAGATGTTCGTAGTACGATTCTCCATAGCTGAGGGGGAGGAGCAGTGGGCGACGAGGACAAGAACTATACGCTGTAGGATTAGATTGCGCGGGCCCCTTTTATACTGGCGCATAGTGGTGTCGGATTCCCATTGTGCCACAGAACACGAGGCTGCGCCTTTGTCGGTTCGCTTGTTTCCATTGTCTGTCGAGTGATCTCCATATTGTTCATCGGTCTTTGACGATATCTTCAGACGCAGCTAGGAGGTGTTGACGGTCACTGCGAGCACATAGGCAGCATGAGCGCCAGGATCAAGGTGTCACATCAGGCGCAGGTCCAACAACTGTCCAACATAACGCGTGACACACGCCCTTGCACGCGGGACCAAGCAAAGTGACGGTGACTTCCCACGGTGAACCGCGCCTCGAGCGTCTCCTGTCAACGTCGCCGACCTTCTCCAGCTCATTCCGTCGCCTGCTTCGTTCCTCCTCGCAGTACCCACTCATCTACGCGAAAATGTCCGACCTCTGCCCCGTCTACGCTCCCTTCTTCGGCGCCATGGTACGTCCCCGCGCGCTGCCGCACTCGGCACAGCTTGCAATCGCGAATATGAGCTGACGTTCGCGTTCCGCAGGGCTGCACTAGCGCCATTGTCTTCACCTGTAAGTTGACCGCGAGTCAGGTCGAGTAAAGTGGGGGCATTGACGCGAGCGCGCGCAGGCATTGGTGCAAGGTACGTGTCGAGTTGGGTGAAGAGTGGGCGCGCAAGCTTACCTGCGTACCCAGTTACGGCACGGCCAAGTCTGGCGTTGGCATTTCCGCCATGTCCGTCCTCCGACCAGACCTCATGATGAAGTGTGTTGTCCCCGTCATTATGGCTGGTATCATTGCCGTGCGTAACCTGCCTTTGCTGACCCTCCGCGCGCGGCTGACCGAGCTTCCTATTTCCCAGATCTACGGTCTTGTCGTGTCCGTGTTGATCTCCGGGAACTGTACGTGCACGGCTTCTGCCTCTTCGACGCGGCGCGCTCTTCACGCGTCGCCCTTCCATCGGCTACTGACTGACGGGTTGTATGCGTAGTGGACTACCAGATGCCGCTAGCCATGGGCTTCGTGCAGCTCGGTGCTGGTCTTTCGGTCGGTCTTGCGGGTCTCGCGGCTGGTTTCGCTATCGGCATCGTCGGCGACGCCGGTGTTCGGGGTACCGCACAGCAGCCGCGCCTCTTCGTCGGCATGGTACGCGCGTCAGGCTTGCCGAGGGTCAAAGCGAAGGCTGACCGTCGCTTGTTGTAGATCCTGATTCTCATTTTCGCCGAAGTCTTGGGTCTGTACGGGCTCATTGTGGCCCTGATCATGAACACGAAAGCGGGCGACTTCAAAGGCATTGTACGTGGTTGTGGTCATTCTAGCATTGCTTGTTTTCGCTCACATGTCTTTCTTATAGTGCTAATCGAACGCAATAATGCTAAGAAGCATGACAACATGCAGTCCATGTTGGCGTGCGATAGCGTTCATTCTCGGGCGTTGTATGGGCGCATCGGTTCTGATACCACGAACAATGGCAATGTTATATCTATGTCTGCATGTTCATTAATCTCCATTGTCTCACCGGTCCTTCCGTCCTTCCTTTCGGGAGGCTGCGGCTCGTGGCGTTATGTTCTTACGTGCAGGATGGTCAATGAAGAGTATGCGGACTGTGTCACTCGGCGTTCGTATCTCGTTTTCACGCAGGGTGTCCTCGTCAAAGGAAGCGGCTATTGCGACACGGCTTGGGTCAATGCCTTTGTCGAGCGCGCTTCTCCGCACGTCGACGACTGGCGTCTGCAGTTGTCGAAAACTCGCCATGTTGCTCGAAGTCGAGGTCATCTTCGCGAAGGGTGCGTCGTGCTTTAGCCATTCATGGCGGGATGAGGTTCGCTAGCTGCACCGACGGTAGAATCACACTGCTGGTCACCGGCATACGTCGGCTCGCTCGCGCAAGACGTAACCTTGGGGGTAGTGGGGCACTGGGCAGGTCCTGCGCGCCTCGCCTATTCTGCACTGAAGGGCGCCTATTCTGCGATGGGACATCTCATGACAAGGGCACGACCTCTCTTACATGTAAATTCTCCGCCGTTCTGTGCTCGTGTCTCCATGTTCTACTCGAGAGGCCCCCTTGATCGCTGCCGTGTCGACGTCGAACTTGACCGGAGGCGACCACATTCACCATGTCGAACTTAGGTTCTCTTGGAAAACTCGCCGGGTTTCCACTCATGCCTTTGCAGACCTAAACGTTCGCGCGGTGGCTTCCTACTTGTCCTCGACCAGACGCCCAAGGTAGAAACTTGGCGTGGCCCATCACTCGGGCACCTCTATCCAAGATACGTATACGGGTTGGATATTCTCGCTTGAAGATATCGAGGCCCTCTCAATGGAAAAGGATGGTTATCCTGGCGGCGGGGTGAACTCATTGCTCGTCATATGGGATCGCTGGGCTGCTGCCAGTGCATGATGGGAGTGAGTGCTCAGCTACCTTGTCCGACCTATACGTCTTTAACTTGTGTGTAGTAAAATGTGGACTTACACAAAACGTACCTCAAATCGCGAATGACTTTGCCGAGTTTATGTTGAGGACCCAGGGACATGTTAACTGTTCTCTGCATACTTGACTCGACTAACCCGACCCCATTCAAGTAAAAATAAATGCCGTGAGGGTCCTCAGTCCACGAAGCACTCGACTCACGCTGCACCCCACCGGGCGACTCATTTGGTCTGGGTAATGCGCTTGCCATGACCTTCCTTCGAAATGTAGTGCATTCTTTTTACCGGCACGGTCGACGGCGCTTGCATCAGGCGTTCCTATGTTCCGTGCCGTACGCCGTCTACATGAAGGAAGATCCGACTGAAGCCATGTCCACTGTTGACGACTACAGTTTTCCTGAGCAAAATGAACGCGCGTTACCCTTCCCCACAAGTTTCAGTCCGTGAGCCTGACCAGAAGGAGCAAATTTAAGGGCACGAGCGACGCCAGGGCAAGTTGAACTTCACGTCACAAGACTCGGCGACTCGGCGCGTTGGCCGGCGGGGGCGCAGATGTCGAGTTCCGCGACGCACGTGAGGTCGAACATCTCGACATCGCCCCCCGGAAGATGTCACGACGCGTGCACCCTCCCGATCTATAAAGCCTCCCTGACGTTACTAGAATGCCCTCGTTTCTCTTTCTGTCTCCTCTCTTTCATCTTCTTTGCTTTTGTCTTCAACCGCCATGACCACCGCCAGCAGCGCTCTTCGCGTGCCCGGCGATGCGCCAGTGCACCGTGTCAAGAACCAGCCAGGCTACACCACGCCCGTGTTCCAGGGCAAGGAGGCGCAACGCGCGCGTGTCGAAAAGGAGGTCACCGCCAAGGCGAGTGTATGCGCACTGTTTCGCGACTAGCACCTCATCGCACATCGTTTTGTAGGGCTTCATCCCAGTACCGCTCGTCGCAGGCGAAGTCAATTGGTTCTATTCCTCTCTTGGGATCGACGACACGTACTTTGCGAACGAGACGGTACCCATCATCACGGACCACATCATTGCCCTCTTCGGCGCCAAGGTCCTTGCCTTCACCAAGCATGATCCGCATGCTCTAGTCATCGACCTCGAACGGATCGACGATGCAGGCAAGGGTGCCACGTTCATTCATACCAGCAAACCCGGTACGACTAGTACGGAGGGCCCTGGATCGGTTTGCGAAGCTCGGTGAGTGTCCTTCATTGAACGTGCCCGCGGCTCTGCTCGATTACGTCCGATGGACGACGCGTTGCAAACGCTCATGACATCCGTCAAAGACTCAATCCTCATGTCTACTTCGCAGGATCGATGAGATGTTCCTCGACAAGTCAACGCCCGAAGTCGCGTACCGCCTTGAGACCTTCCGCTCGGCCGGTGCCGTCAGTGCGACTGCGAGCCAGCAGCTGCGGTGTTACTTCGTGACGCGCTGCGAATTCCCCAATGCTGCGGCTGTCAAGAACGCGGATGGCTCCACGGACATACGCAGCGTTTCTAACAAGAGCTTCCTCGAGAAGGCGACCGACAACACGCTCGAAATCTACCAGCAGGTCATGCGCAACGTCGAGACACGGTACGGTCCCGTGATCGAGGTATTCAAGGTCGAGGGCTCGCGCGAACATCGACTCGTCATCGGGTACAAGATGGGCGGGACGCGCGGCTACTTCAGCGCGCTCAGCCATCTGTACCACTTCTACTCGCTTTACTCGACGCGCAAGTACGTCGAGCAGTTTGCCAATGGGGTCACGATTGTCTCGCTCTACCTCAACCCGTTGCCGTTGGATCAGCTCGAGGGGAACAAGCGCCCGCCGCCTATCGAGCACTCGATCTTCCAGGTGATGAAGGAGGCCAGCTTGCTTTACTGCCTGCCCGACAACCCCTTCTTCGGCGTGACCGAGGACGAGGGACCTGGCCACGCTGTTCAGGAGGCCACCTATGCCTGTGAGTTCTTCCCATACATCCTACGTCGTGTGCTGATCGACTTCTAAGATTGTGGTTGGATCTTTGCGCAGCATTTTACGAACCGCCTCGGCGCCACATATCTGCAGCTGAAGAACCTCCTCGACGAGAACGACCCGGTGCATGGGGAGGTGCTAAACACTATCAAGCGCCGCTTCAGAGATGAGACTTTCACGCGAGAAGTCATCCTTCAGGTGATCCTGCGCTGGCCCGAGCTGGTACGTTTTTCTTCTACTAAGTATACCGTACTTTCCACTCACACCATCTCCAGATTCGCATGCTATACGTGAACTTTGCAATGGTGCATTACCCAGCTACCACGGATGACCAGGCGGAGAACTTGATGTAAGATCTGAGCATTATCTGCGGCGACCGTGTTAATGAACCCCTTGCAGGCCGACACTGTCGTACCAACGGCTACGGACGACCCAACCGCTTAGCGACGTCGACCTGCACGACCACATCCGTCGCACGGTCCACGACAAGCAGGAACTTCAGGTCCTCGAAAGCTTCATGATCTTCAACAAGTGAGTGCTTCATTATAGCTTCGTATACACGTCTCTGATGCATCGGCTATCGTAGGAACGTTCTCAAAACCAACTTCTACCAGCCGACGAAGGTTGCCTTGTCGTTCAGGCTCGCGCCAGAATTCTTGCCCGAGATCGAGTACCCGAAGAAGCCTTTCGGGATCTTCCTCAGCATCGGCAACGAGTTCAGAGGCTTCCACATTCGATTCAGAGACGTCGCTCGCGGAGGCATCCGTTTGGTCATGTCTCGTACTAGGGAGTGCGTGTTTTCCTATTCTAATCGTAGCTGCAGGCTGACCTGGAGCGACGCAGAAACTACTCCATAAACCAGCGCATGCTCTTCGACGAGAACTACGGGCTTGCGTCGACACAGAACCTGAAGAACAAGGATATTCCGGAAGGTGGCGCGAAGGGGACTATCCTCCCTGCCGTCGGTGCGAACCCTCGATTGTGCTTCGAGAAATATGTCGATGTGAGCGTTTTTCTTTGTTCCTTCAAAAGCAAAGTGCTGATGGTGTACGCAGAGCGTCATCGACCTCTTGATCCCGGGGCAGAGTCCGGGCATCAAGGAGCGTTTGGTCGACCTCTATGGTCAGCCGGAGATTCTGTTCTTCGGTCCTGACGAGGGCACGGCAGATATGATGGATTGGGCTGCGTGTATGTTTGTTTATTGCATGCTGGACGTTAACTTAGGCTGATATCCTTGATAGTGCACGCTCGCGACCGCGGCGCGGAGGCTTGGTGGAAGTCATTCACTACTGGGAAGAGCGCGGAGACCCTCGGCGGCATCCCCCACGATATATATGGCATGACGTCGCTGTCTATCCGCCAGTATGTCTTAGGCATATACAAGCAACTGGGTTTGCGCGAGAAGGACGTGACGAAGGTTCAGACGGGTGGTCCTGGTGAGTCTTCACTCCCTCCTTTTCATGTTCGAGAAGCTGATCCGCAATCAGATGGCGACCTTGGATCTAGTACGTTGCCAAGAGTTCCTCGTTGATACATCGTCTGACTATTGTTTAGACGAGATCCTCCTCAGCTCGGACAAGACGGTCGCCATTATCGACGGCAGTGGCGTCGCTGCAGACCCGGCTGGCCTTGATCGCGAGGAACTGATTCGCTTGGCAAAGCTTCGCGTTCCCATTGGAAACTTCGACAAAAGCAAGTTGTCGAAGGACGGCTACCTTGTCAAGGTGGAAGATCAAGATGTGAAACTGCCTTGTAAGCACAGGCCTCACCCCAGCGTATAACATAGTTTGACTCTTGCATGCAGCGGGTGAGATCATTGTCGATGGAACAGACTTCAGGAATGGCGCGCACCTGCGGTTCAAGGCGGACTTGCTGGTGCCGTGCGGTGGTCGGTGAGTAGCGGTTGCAGCACACGTCCTTCATCTCACTGATGACTGTATACAGCCCGGAAGCCGTGAACATCTCCAATGTCGCCGCTCTCGTCGACTCTGAAAGCAAGCCGCACTTCAAGTACATCGTCGAAGGCGCAAACCTCTTCCTCACCCAGCAAGCGCGCCTGCACCTCGAGAAGCGCAAGGTCATCCTCTTCAAGGACGCGAGCGCGAACAAGGGCGGCGTGACCTCCTCCTCCCTCGAGGTCCTCGCCGGTCTCGCCCTCTCGACGGACGAGTACGTCGACCTGATGGTTTTCAAGGACGGCAAGCCCTCGCCGTTCTACCAGTCGTACGTGAAAGACATCCAGGACAAGATCACGGAGAACGCGGCGAACGAGTTCACCTGCATCTGGCGCGAGCACACGCGGCTGGGCGGGGCGAAGCCGCGGACGACGATCTCGGACGAGTTGAGCACGACGCTCAACAACCTGCAGACGGAGCTCGAGGCGTCGGATTTGTTTGATGATGAGCCGAGTAAGAGGGGCGTGCTGGGGCGGGCGATTCCGAGGACGCTGGTGGAGAAGGTGGGGCTGGACGAGCTGATGCGGAGGCTGCCGAGAGCTATCAACGCGCGCTGTTCTCGAGCTGGGTGGCGTCGCACTTCGTGAGTATTGTGTTTGTTAATATGGTCTGGGCATTCTTGCTGACTATGTGTGGCAGATCTACAAGTACGGCGTGAACGCGTCGAGCGTGGACTTCTTCCACTTTGCGCGGGACTTGGCGGCGCACTAGGCTGCGAGGAGCTGGTGATGACTGGGGTCAGGCGCTCAAAATGCGGTACGTGGGGATAAAAACCGTGGACTATAACTTTGAAAAGAGAATTGTATCTCGTGTATCATAGTGTGCCTGTATAAATATCGGCGTACGGACGGACTGTAAAATTGGGGTTCAGAGGAGGGCTGTGACTGTGAGGTCACGTCCAGAACTAGCTGATGCCGGCGAGCAGGCCGTAGGTAGTCTCCTAAGGTTTAGGACGTCTCCCCAGGCTTGAAATATCTGTTTAGGATCTCTCTCCAGGCTTGGATCTCTTCCCAGACTTAGGATCCCTCTCAAGCCTTAGAACATCTGCCCTGCCTTAGGAAGTCTCCCCAGCCTTAGGAGCTTTCCCGAGCCTCAAGGCGTCTCTCAACCCTCAAGGTAACCTCAGCAGGTCATAAGCTCACCTCAGGATGTACAATGGTACCTGACGAGGGCGGTTTAAGCCAATGCCAATGGACTTGATTTGCAGGACCTGCAACCACCAACGCTTTATGGCGTGACGCGGCAACCGCCGATGTTCGACTTTTGTCCAGTTGCCTGACCTGTGCTCTCTTCCTCTTCTCGCCACCCCGGATGAATTCCCTCGACGATCCATCTCCAGTGCATGTTCGATTCTACTTCTTTCTCACTCCGCTATTCGCATAAATCTTCCGGGCGCTCAAATTTAGATGCGTGCTTTTCGCGAGATAGCACGTATAATCTGGACGTGGCCTCCTGATGACCTTGCAAGCTGAAGTGAGGTGAGGTATGTGCGCTCTTGGCAAGCTCTAGCTACGCCCGGGGCCCGGGCATCACGCGAGTCCGACGCAGACGAACACCAGACACTCATAGACGTTGCGAGCGGCCTCGTAAGTTTTCCCAGATGACATCGGAATCGTGGAATTAGAGCTCATATGCGTGTACGAGATGGTACAAGGTGGGCTCATGTCTGCTGGTAGAGCCTGTCATTTCGCTGTCATCTGACGGTCTGGTTAGGGAACGACGTATGGCCGAACGTTGGTCGCTGCTTTATTCGTCTATAGCACGCACGCGTGATGGGCTTCTTGGGCGCGAGGGCTCGTACTCGTGGTGATCCCCAACGCGTCGCAAAGAACGTTGGATTATAAGACGAGGCGATGTGTACTACTGCGAGGGTGGCATTCGCGCCCCATTTACGTCGGCTTGGCGGCTGCAGGTACTTCCCGAGGCCCAGACTCGTCGTACAACGTTATATTTGTGTATTGCGGTCCGCATGCATATGTAGGGATCACCATGAGTGCTGCAGCGGAGGGCAAGCGGAGGGCGAGGAGGCCCCGGAATTCAGACTCGGCCTTACCCTCTACGTCATGAATCCGGCGCACGGAAGGATCTTATAGCGCTTGCAAGTTGCAATGCCACGACCCGATTCACCAGACAACCGCTCCTTGCTTCCCGCCACCATCAACTTCCTCTCCCGCGCAATCCCCGGTACTAGATATACTCGCAGCCTTCTCACATCATGCCGGGTTTTGCAGAGAGCATCATTCACTCCAGTCGCGGGCCCTCTCCGATGCGCCCTGGCTATTCAAGTACGGCCTCGTACCGCCCCGACGGCCTGAGCGTTGCAGACGACCTGCACCCCGTCATCCATGCGGGACGGGTGGCCGTCATTACCGGCGCTGCGAGCGGCATCGGCAAAGCCGCAGCGGTCGAGCTGGCCAGGTGCGTATGCTTCCGCCTCCCACCCCCCTTCAACGCATTTGCTCACTGATCACAAGGATTGGCCTCAAGATCGCGATGGCGGACGCGGATGAAGCCCGTCTCGCGCTGGCCGCGAAGGAAGTTGGTGCGATCGCCAACACAGACGGGGCGACGAACGTTATTGCCATTACGACGGATGTGTCGCAAATCGACCAGGTTGTACGGTTGAAGGACCGTGTATACGAAGCCTGGGGGGAGGTGTGTTCTTGCGTTATGCTCAGAATCTATGTCCACGGCTAACACGCGAGCAGGTAGCCGTCCTAATCAACAACGCTGGAGTGGCGCCGAAGGGCACGTCATGGAGTGGCATTGACAGTTGGAGGAAGGCCTTCGATGTTAACGTCTTTGGGTACGTGGAACTCGCGCTCTTGGTCCATTGCCCCTAAGCGCCAGCGCAGGATCGTCAACGTGCAACAGACCTTCATACCGGTATGTCTTCCCCGCCCTATTTATCTACCCGATCCAAGCTCCTCCTTCTAGTTCATGCTGCATCAAGAGAACCCGTCCGTCATCATCAACACCGGTTCCAAGCAGGGCATCACCAACCCTCCGTGAGCTCTCATGACCACCGAGCGGCCCGCGCTAACGCGAGTCCAGCGGCAATGCCGCCTACAACGCATCGAAGGCCGCCGTCAAGTCTCTTACGGAGGGTCTCGCGCACGAGCTGCGTGAATTCCCCGGCAGCCATGTTACTGCCCATTTATTCGTGTACGTCCCCGTGCCTCTTCTCTGCCGCACGATCCATGACGTATAGCTCGCTCGCCACTGCTACTTCGCCGATTCTGCTCTATACCTGGCGATGATACATTAGCCCTGGCTGGACACACACGGGCATGACAGGCGCGACTGCGCCGACGTCGCCCACCTCCGAGAATCCGCCAGAGCTCCCAAAGCCGGAAGGCGCATGGAGCGCGATGGAGACGGTGCAGTACATGCTCGATAAAGTTCGCAGTGGGGACTTCTACATCATCTGCCCGGACAACGAGACGCGCCGCCAGGTCGACCAGCTAAGGTGCGTTATATCGCGTGATCTTCAGAATGTATATCGAGGTTGATGAACTCGCAGGATTATGTGGAGCGCGGCCGACGTTGCGGAGGGCCGCCCGGCGCTGAGTCGCTGGCACCGCGATTACAAGCATCTGTATGAGGAGTACATCCGGGATGGTTTGGCTAGTCTCTCTTAGATTTGAGTGGGTGGCCTCGTGCGGTATGGATGCTTGGCTGTGGAGGTTTGGGTGCCATGATGCCATTGATGCCGATGCTTGACTGACCTCTTGCCTGCTGACTCCTTGAACTTCTTGGACGCCAGTAGTTGTTGTTTCTTGCTGTCGAAATGGGAAATGTAATTTGTGCATAAGTAGTTGTTTAAATCGTCGGTGAAAGCTGGACGAGCGCAAGTGAGATGCGGTGCAAATGCAGACGATAAAGGAGACGATCCAGCCGTAAGAAATGGGACTGCGACCGTCTGACAAGATACAGTCTAAGTGTTCTCCGATCGCATGTTCAAGTTGGGTCTATCGCTGTTGAAACGTTGAACTCGGGCCAACAGCGATCGTTGCTTGAGCGTCCACTCGCTGGCGTAGATACCGCAGACGTAAATCGCCAGCGGACCCACGAGTGTGTGAAGGGATCTGAAGAGTCGCGCGTGTAAAGCATGGCGGCGACCCAGCTGACGAACACGAGCGCACTCTTTATCGCCTCGAGGCGCAGAGTATATCTTCAAGCAAGTTGCAGGAGATATGCATGTCCGAAGTATCACACTCATCTGCCACCGACTCTGAACACTCGACCGACGCTGTGTTCAGCAGTACTCGTCTGAGTACAGTGCGGACCTGGAGGACAGCCGTTCCACTCACGATGGATGCTGATCCGTATGATGGTCGCGTCCTCACGCTCAAGCGCAAGAGGGGCCTTGCAGAGAGGTCCAGCTGGGTCAGCAAGACCATCCGTTCGCCCATCTGGTTCGAGGACGGCAATATCGTAATCCAGGCGGAGGATATTCAGTACAAAATGTACAAGGGTCTGTTGGCAACATACTCGCCGTTCTTCAAGGACGTATTCGGTGTCCCGCAGCCCACGGCCGATGATGCGGAGGCCGTAGAGGGGTGCGCAGTGATCAATCTTCCCGAGTCGGCGGAGGACGTATCGTACATGTTGGGCTTCATACTGGAACCGTGCGTGATTGTTTCTGTCTGGTGCATATTCAGGGCTCGCTGACGACTCTGCGCAGCAAGTCGTCCACATTATTGCCGTCGCTTGCGAGTGTGGTGGCTTCATTGAAGATGGCGCACAAGTACTTGATAGCAGCGCTTTGGGATGACGCTGTCGCAAGATTGCGCTACGAATTCCCGGATCGACTGGAAAACTATCAGAAGACTCGGACTGGGACCTCAGTGGATCATTCATACACACGAATACGTCTACTGCCGTTGGAGAGTACACAACATCTCGTTGAAGTCGTCCGAGAGATGGGTTTGCAGAGGATTCTCCCCGCACTGTACCTCCACATTGCAGATAAGTTCAACCTGGTAAGTACATTCAGTCCCTTCGATATGGTCAAGCAAGGTCTTTGCTAAATGCCGGTTCTCCAGGACGTACTCACCGAAGGAGGTCGGACAACAGGACGGCTGACAGGTACGAGCCTGGAAACTCGCATCACACTACTGAACGGGCGCGCAAAGCTGCTGGGAGCCTACATAGCGCAGCTCCGCCTAGCAGCTTCAGAGCCGTCTCCGCGTTGTCTTGACTCCAGAAGATGCGCAGTGGCCAGGGCGGAGTTGCGCGATATTTACTTCGCGAGGGCCGAGAACGCGAACATCCGCTATCTCAGGTTCTGGGACTCGGAGGACATCTCGACAGACTGGTCCCATTCGATGATGTGCCCCTTATGTGCGGAGGCGATGCGAGCGACAAGGAAGAGGGGTCAGCAAGAGGTGTGGAATACGTTGCCGTTGCTCTTCGGTTTGCCGGCGTGGGGGGAGTTGAAGGACTTTTCTGTGGCCATTGTAGTTGATTAAATCCAGAGCTGTATTGACTAGGGTGTATGTTCGTGTATGTTCTGTCGCTTGCGTTGGCGGTGTTTGGAAATCCCTGTCAGATCCCTGTGAGCCTCATGACAATTCAGATGAAGACTTGGAGCAGTCACCACCGTCGTGGCCAACCGTCGGCAATTGCCGGACCAAGACCAAAAAGGCGAAAAATGCTTTGTCCCACGGTCATGTCTTGAACCACCACGACCCCCGCATACTCTGTAAGCCGGGCCACCCCCTTGGGAACCAAATCACCTCTAACGCATGAGATCAGATTTCCTACTAATTTATTGGGGCAATCCCAAGACTCATGACTTCTAATATGCCACCCGCCCTCGCAGAGTCGACTCTCGAAAGGAATAACTCGCGCACGGAAGACAGCGACCGCACCTTCGTAGCCCTCTCCTCCTCCGCTCCCATAATCCGCTCCGAACTTTGGCTCTCGGACGGCAACATCGTACTGGAGGCCGAGAATACGCAATTTCGCTTCTACCGCGGCCTCCTGGCGAGGCATTCCACCTTTTTTCGGAATATGTTCGACGTCATGTTCCCGCCCTCCAACGGACCACTGGTCCATGCGGAAGATATTGTACTCGTGGAGGAATGTCCTGTCGTTTGCCTTGCCGATGCGGCGGAAGATGTCAGTTATATGTTGTATTTCCTGGTCGAAGCGTGAGTTTTTGATTGCAATTGTGGGTCTGAGGAAGATGAGTCAGTTAATGGATACACCTACAGACGGTCCTTCGACCTCGTACCGAGCATTGCAAACCTTCGCTCCGCTATGTGCATGGGGCACAAATACACCATACCCTCGTTATGGAACGACGCCGTACAACGCCTGCGCTACGAATTTCCGTCCAGATTGGAGGACTATCAGGACTCACGAAACTACGACGACAACACTCGGTTTTATCTCGCGGACGGCGAGACCCTGCACGATCTCGTAGAGTTGGTCCAGGAAATGAACATCCAGTCAGTGCAGCCCGCGCTCTTCTGTCACGTCGTCAGCAGTTGTTCTCTGGTAAGTCTCATGACTTACCATGCGCCAAAGTCATTAACACAGCCCTCGACCAGGACTCTCTCACCAACGACGCCTCGTCGCCGCTCAGCCTGGAAAATCGCGTGATGCTCCTTACCGGCCGCGCAAGACTAAAGGACGCCGCTTTACGCGACCAATACCAGTCACGCACCGGACGCTCCTCGCATTGCACCCGCCCCGAATGCGCGGAGGGCCACACGCGTTTGCAGGCCTCCCTTCTCTGCCGAGTCGCTTTCATCAGCGTCGTGATCCCCGGGTTTGAGGAATGGACGGACAGGGACACCAGGCTTTACGGGAGGGAATTGTGTGACGAGTGCGTGCTGCAGGTTCAGCTGCTCACAGAAGAGACGCAGAGGAAGACCTGGGATAGGCTGCCGTCATTATTCGGCCTTCCCAACTGGGAGGACCTGGGGGATCCGACTGTAGTGGCTAGCCGCTAGCCAGGTCATGATTAACGATCAGTGAACATTCAACTCTTACGACTGTTAAATAAGCTGCTGCACCTACGGTATCATGGATGTCGACATTGCACATATTACGCACTCAACCTGCCGGGACGGAACAACACAGGGTCATTTGCATAGTACTCTTGCCAGATAGTATGTTATTCGAGGGTATAATCGGTCGGGCTGAAAGAGCTGTCCGACTGGGATCGTGTCAGCTGGTGTTGACCGGTACAGTCAATTGCCTTATGACTTACCTAAAGTACAGTATAGTCCTTCAGATCCTTCCAGTCTGGAAGGCCAAAAAGCGACGGCAGGGCATCCCAGTTCCATTGTTGAGTCGCGTTGTACGCCTTCCCCGCCGATGACGCGCATGAACAGCACAATTCTTTGTTAAGCTTGTCTCGTATGCGCTTCGGCATCTTGCACAATAGTTGCAGGGTTATCCTTTCCTCCACGGGGCTATGTGTG
The DNA here is from genome assembly GCA_007026445.1 of Schizophyllum amplum. NCBI lineage: Eukaryota > Fungi > Basidiomycota > Agaricomycetes > Agaricales > Schizophyllaceae > Schizophyllum > Schizophyllum amplum. The sequence goes on from VDMD01000174.1 coordinate 37,971, forward strand.
CCAACGATGACGGCGCCAGCCCATTCGCCACCCTGCATGCAGTGCCGCACCCGCGTACACTCCCCCAAATCTGTGCAGCCAGAGCTTGCCGCGGACGTCCAGCGGAGCAATTGCCGATTAAACACTGAAACGACCTTGATGCGACCGCTGAGCAGAGTTATGCGCGTCTGCAAACCGAGATAGGGCGTGGAGGGCTCTCCGTCAGGTTCATGGGGAGCAAAGACACCTTTGGTGAGAACATCCTAGAAGGTTGGTGTCAGAAAGAGCAAAGCCAAGATGCTTTAATGATGCGATGTACCACAGGGCATTCGTTGATGATGCGATAGTACAACATGGGCATAATCATCTCGAGACCAGCCTCTCGTACGGCGTCGGCCAGTCGTAGAATGTCGTTCTCATTCTCGAAGTGAATATTCGCGCCGAATACGTTTTCCTGATTGTAGAAGCCGTCTAGCGTCGTCGGGAACTCGCAACGCAGTCTCTCGACGACGTCTTCCCATAGCGGGACGATCATGTACTTATGCCCCATTCGCAGGGCGGAAAGAACGCTCGAGACGGTCGGCTTCAAGGTATAGGATCGCCTGTGTTATCCGGTCAGTTCCATTGTCCACTGCAGGGGATTGCGGGACTCACGGTTCCAGCAACCATCGCAGCATGTACCGTACATCCTCCGCCGAGTCGGACAGGTGCACGATCGCGCAACCCTCGACAGCGGCCGGGTCTTCAGGCTGGGGTACGCTAAAGATATCTGAGAAGACTGCAGAGTGCCGCGCGAGCAGGCCGCGATAGAACTTGAACTGTGTGTTCTCTGCCTGCAGAACAATGTTGCCGTCCTCGACCCAGACGTCAGAGCGCATTGGTGGCCGAGATGCAGACGTCTCGTCTTCGGTTCTCTTGCGCTTCGCCGACGGCTCTGAGGAAGACATGGTGGGGTCCGACACAGAGAGGGTAGGAAACAAATTGAAGTTCCTCGGAAGCCCAGATGGAATCAATGATGTTGGAGACGTCGTTACTATCGCGGCCAATGGCCATACGGCGTGAACGCCACAGTGACATGGATTTGACTGCAGTGTCTCGTGCCTGTGACAGACCGCGTCAATGTAGGCGCCTGTAGGTGTTGGTTGGCGTACCAGAAACTCCGGCCATGCATATTTTCGAAGCCATAGGCCAGGCCAAGGTTGGGAATAGCAGCAGACTTCATTTGGGCATACATGTGAGCATGACGATAGCTGAAAGGAATGGTACAGTGGAGACGAGCTGAGGGGAGGACTTATGAATAGGGTATTAATTGGCACTTTTCGAATAAACGGAGGATGAACAGCATAAGGAGGAACACATCAGGAAGAGACCGCGTATGTCAGGTAGGTATGAGAAGTTGGGGGAAGTGAATTTATTTCGACGCGCGAGCAATCTGTCACATGTCCAGCTTTGAAAGAGTGCCTCATGCCGACGCTCAAGCGCTCGACGGCACCGACGGCGGACCCTCGATGCCCATCTTCTTCCTCACGATCTCGAACGTCTTGAGCATCTTCCTGCGCGCCCCAAGTGCCGCCACGCCGTTCGCCTCAAGCGCCGCCTCGTCCATCACCACCATGTCCTGCCACCTCATCCCCTCGAAGTTGGGCGTGTACTTGTGCAGCCGCAGGCTGCGCAGCCATCCCGGGATGTCGGTGAGCAGCGCCGGGTCGACGTCTTCCTCCGAGTTTTGCTTGGGCATGCTCGCCGACACGCTCGACGGGCTCTTGACACCCGGGACCGAGCGGTTGCTGGGCGGACCGGCACGCTGGCGCATGTTGTTGCCCATGCCGCCAGCGCCCAAGCCCGGGATGCCGGACCAGTTCGTCTGGCCGAACGCACCGCTGGCGGCCATCTGCGCTGCGAGGAGCTGCGCCTCAGGCGAGATGCCCATCGCGGAGAGCATGTTCAAGTTGAACGGCGCCATGGGGGACATGCCTCCGAGTCCTGGCATCCCGTTCATCCCGTTCATGCCCATGTTCGGGCTACCGAGACCCATGTTGAAGCCGTTGAGACCGTTCATGCCATTCATGCCGTTCATTCCAGGCAGGCCGCCACCGCCACCGCCCATCGCGTTCATCTGCATGCCGAGGTTGCTGAGGTTGGGGCTCTGCTCCTCGTTGCCGTACCTGTTGGAAGACGTGTTGGAGAGCGCCGGGCTCCGCGCACCACCAGCCTGCCAGCTGCCGGTGGCGCCTCCAACCGGCCCAAGACCTCCCTGGCTGACGTTGCGCATGCGCGCCGCAGTGCTGCCCGGATGGACGAGGTTGCCGTTGTCATCATACACGGCGCTCGTGTCCTGCGACGGCGAGCCCGGGTTCTTGGACGCGCGCTTGTGAATGGTCGGGTCGCCCATGCGGGGAACACCCGGGGCGGGGCTCTTCTGTCGGACGACCACTCCTGCAGCTTGCTCGCGGCGCTGTCGAGTGACTGGCGGTGATCCTTCTGGAACATCGGCACGAGAGGCGTATTAACCATGCTCGCCCAGTTATCGTGCGACGTGTTCGCGACCTGCTCGCCACCACTGATACTAGCGCGCTGGCCGCCGGTGAACTCGGTGCTCTTGGGCCGAGAGCCTGTTTCCTGCGGCGGAGGGCTCGTGTTGTTGTTTTCGTGAACCTGGCCAAGGGATGCCGCCGCACTAGCCCATGAAGCACCGTTCGCACCCGTGCTGAGAACCGGAGCCGAGATCCTATGCGCAGCGTTGCTGGCCTTGAGCTTAGCGCGTTGCTGAGCAAGCGTTGCCGCAGCCGAGTCTTGCCCGACTTGATTGGCGGCCACATCTGGAGACAGAAAGTTGGAGGGATGTTCCAGAACAATCGACTGCCGGTTGCCAGCTCCTCCGCTAGGGCCTGTATTGAAGCTGCGGGAGGTGGGCGACGACGGGAAGGTAGACTTGAGACCAGGAGACTTCATGCTCATGCTCGCAAGTTTCGCCTCCATCTGACTCTGCATAGATCCTGTGATGTGGAGATGAGCGCTATGTGACGTGCTTGAGGGGTTTGACATACCCATAGCGGGACTGAGCAGAGCAGTCATGGGGTCGGACCGTGCCATTTGCTGGAGGACCGTGATGAAGAATCGGATCTGAACTTGAGTAGAATGCTGTAGAAGACTGTAAAGAGCGGCTGTGCGCTCGGCTTCCGAGAGGACCTTGAACCCTGGGCGATGATTAGGGCATATTCGTCGCACATACAAGGCCACGTACATTGCTCGATGGCGGAAAGCTCCTCCTTAAAGTTGACGTCCAAAGACGCCGCGGCCATTTCCTCCTGCACAGACATGACTAAAAATGACGGCTCGGCATGGAGCCACGTACGAGGGTCGCTTCGTAATTCTGAAGATTTTCGAACCACTGGTCCAAGGCTTCCGCTGGATAGACATGAGCGACGATATGCGGCACGGAGACTGTGGCGTACCTTCAGGGGTTTGGAACATGCCAGCGCTTCCAGCGCTCAGCAGCTCGCTCGTGGGTCGGGCACTGGGCCCACCGCCCGGACGGGGAGATGACGGCGCCAGAGTCGGAGTGCCTCTCGCAGAGGGGCCCATGGACTGGCGAACGTGGGCATTCCTGCCGTTCTCTTGGGGCCCAGGAGACGGGCTGCGGCTGGCAGACGAAGGAGGACGCAGACTCATCATGAACGCTGACGTCGGGTGGGAATGGCGAATATACGAAAGGGAAAGTCGGCGAGGCTAGAAGAATGCGATGGGTTTTCTGTTCGGGCCCACCGATGGTCAGCAACGCCGCGCCACGCGATTGTGCTGGGGACGCACGGAGAGATGCACTGGGCCACTTGGGAATCGGCCTCTGTTGTTCTAGACGCGACCTGCGGGCCTGCCGGTCAAGCTCTGAGTCGTCAAAGAGCACA
>VDMD01000175.1:0-41604 GCA_007026445.1 Schizophyllum amplum
CGAGATTCGCGAGCAGGCATGTCGAGATTCGCGAGAAGGCATGTCCTCGTCGCTCTTCGTCCAGTGTACCGCGCATGTTAATCGGGAGACAGTTGTTGTATGTATCGTGTAATGTATTTCCGCCGCCTCGATGTGTGAGTCGTGCGCCTTAGGAGTCGGTTTGAGGAGTCAGTGTGCGCCTCGCTGTCACTCCGCTGTATCAAGGTTTTCTCGTCGTCAAGCATAGCTACTTCGCATCCTCTCCATCTCATTGTTCTTGTTGTGTAGTGAAAATTAGATTCTGGGTTGCCTATTCACTCATCGAGGGCTCGTTGAAGGATTTTCTACTTACCCATTGTAGGTTGGGGCTCCGCGGCCGTTGAAGGCTTTGTAGAGGTTGTGTTGTCTCTCTATCATATTCCATCGCCATACCACAGCCAAGTACCACCAGGCGTTGGGAATGTGAGAGCGCTGAATGGTTTTGGACTGTGGGTCCATCGGCGGATCCCACGCGCGTGAGAACTTGTGACCACGTGCGTGCGGAACCAATTTCGCTCCTCGAAATTCAGTATTCACGCGTCACGTTTGACCTTCACCAGCCTCGGGAGTCGGGACCTCCGCTAGCTTCACCCCATACGAACTGTCACTCGCATGCACTGGTTGATTGCTACATAAAATCAGATGCCTTGTCCAATGCCGATGCAAAGTTCTGGTAGTACTACATCCTGGCGGAATTCGAACTTATCGAACATCGGAGCACGTAGTATGAATAGCAGCCGTCGCCCTCGAGTTCGAATATCGACTGCAGGCTCGTCGACAATGCAGCAGCAGCGGTACCAGCTTACTTACCACAGGGCACCGAACCCCAGGAGACTTACGCGGTGACGCTTCAGGACGATCGCGACGTGCAGCATGCACTGGGCAAACCTCAAGGCTTTTCTTCGCGCCACCACTGGAACACTTCCTTCAGACGGGTACTTAGGTCTCACTACGCCGTCTCTCGCACGTTCTCATGTCCCTATTCCGCGACTCGACGGCGGGGCATATTGTGTACTACGCATCGGGGCAGCGACTGTTGCAGCATCCTGAAGACCGCGAACACTCTGATGTTCCCCAGAAGCTTCTCGATGCGAAGACCTCCGACGAGGATACACGCGCGCTGTTGACGAGAGGACGCGCACAGAACATGACCCGGAACTCGCCTGCCCGACTACCGCTCCGATGAGACAACGCGTGTCCGACGAGGAGACCGTCGTGGGCCGATCTCACAGATAGTGAGAAGGGCGAGACAAAGAAGCCTCAAAACGTCCCCAACCGCTCGACGGGCACGACCACGATCCCAATCTGGTTACATGGTACGGGCCGGACGATCCTGCAAAGTGCGTCTCCTTCTCACTGCATCTGTATACGCACTCATAGTCAATCAAATTAGCCCACTCAACTGGTCGGTAGCGAAGAAGAGCTTCGTCATCTTCGACCTCTGTTTCCTGACCTTCGCCGTATACGTTGGGTCTAGTATCTATAGTCCAGGAATTGATGGTGTGTCTATTTTGTAGCCTCGACCTATTGCCACAGTCACTGATGTCCCTACAGACTTCGCACAGCAGTTTGGCACGAGTGTCACTGTCGCCACGCTTGGGATGACCTTGTTCGCCTTTGGCTACGGCATCGGACCCATGTTTCTCTCCCCACTGACCGAAGTCCCGCATATTGGGCGCAACCCGCCATACATGATTTCCCTGTTCATCTTCGTTGTCCTGCAAGTGCCCACTGTACTCGCCACGAATGTCCCGGAATTTCTCGTACTGCGATTCCTTGCCGAGTTTCTGGGGATCCCGTGAGTCTGGCTCTCACGCAGAATGGGGTCTCCGTCGAGCGCGTTCGCTCATGTTATCTGTAGCCCCGCTCGCCACACCCGGTGGCAGCATCGCGGACATGTTCGCACCGAAGACGCGCGCCTGCGCCATGGGCATGTGGGGTGCCGCCTCCGTTTGCGGTCCCGTGCTGGGGTACGCCATCCACTCAAGAACGATGCAATCCACGCTCATTCTCACCAGGCCACTCATTGGTGATTTTGCCGCAGAAGCGCTCGGCTGGCGGTGGTCCCTCTGGCCGTTGTTGTTCCTCCTCATTCTCACATTTGTTCTCCCGGAGACATCTGCGCATAACATACTATATCGCCGCAAGGAACGCTTGCGGCGGCGCACTGGGAACAATAGATTATACACTGTTGGCGAGCGTACTTGTAAGTACTCGTGGTATGACCAGGTCGCTGTGGCTGATATCAGAACTGGTCGCCGACAGGAAGCTCAGCATATCGGCAAAGATGACGCTCATTCGGCCGCTCCAGCTGATGCTCACCGAGCCTATCGTCCTGTCACTGAACGTCTACATCGCTCTGATATATTCTATCCTGGTGCGTCTTGCTGTCATATAAGGAAGAATCTCCGCGCTCAATGTCGTTCTCAGTACGTTTGGTTCGAGTCTTTTCCTCTCGTCTTCGAGGGCGTCTACGGCTTCAGCCTGGGCATAGAGGGAGTGGCTTACGTAGGCATCCTCGTCGGCGCTGTGGTCACCTATGCATGTCATTGCGTCTATGCGAAGCTCGTCATGGAGAGGTTGTTTGAGCCGGATGAGCGAGGGTGTGTGCGGATGATACCGGAGGATCGTCTGCCTCCGGCATTCATTGGCTGCTGGTGCATTCCAATATGCATGGTGAGCGCGATGTTATGTGCTTGGGGTTTTTCCCTGATTCTGATGGACAATCGCCAGTTTTTCTTTGGCTGGACGTCAACTGCCAGTATTCATTGGATCGTACCTATCATTGGCTCGTCTTTCTTTCCCGCCGGGTCCTTCTTGCTTTTTCAGAGCGTGATCAACTATCTGGTGTGTTGCCATGTTTTGTTCTTCCGTGTGCAGTTCTTCACGGTAATTGTTCCTTGCAGCCCGACTGCAATCCGGATTACTATCCCGGTTGCGGGCAATGGACTCTTCCGTGCCATGGTCGGCGGCGCATTCCCGTTGTTCGCAAAAGCAATGTTCGAGAATCTGCAGAAGAAAAACGGGCCCATGGCATTTCCGGTATCATGGGGATGTACGCTTCGTGAGTACTACCTCCCCTCGATACTTACGACTGCTCGCCGGCATATAGCTGCTGACTTCCCTCGCAGTTGGGTGCTTGTCCCTTGCCATGGTGCCGCTTCCGTACATATTTCATAGGTATGGCCGTGTCATACGGAACAAATCAAGGTTTGCGCTTCATGACGATGAGTTCTAGGAACTCTTTGCATGCTAGAATACTGGCTGTTGCGAAGTCACGGTAGCTGGGACTTGCGCTTCGTTAGACCAAACAATTTCATCCTTCGCAAGCCGTATACTATACCCAACACAATGGGTGTGCTATCACAAGCTCCCAAACGCAACCTTCCCGCCGACAATAGTGGCCAGGACTCGCGTGGCGAGAATGGAGTCAGTATCACCGGCGCGTGACGTCGCCTGCGAGGCTTTCTCAGCGCCGGCAGTCGCGTGTCCGGGCTGGGCAGTGGTGCACTCCTCGCTCATAATATTCCGGTCCAAGACGACGAAGTCAGCCGCATAGCCAGGCTGTATCCTCCCAATTTTGCTTTCTTGGAAGCTGGCGTATGCAGCATCGCGCGTCATGCCTCGAAGTGCCTGCGCCCGCGTGAGGCGCTGGGCTGGGAACCTGAGATGAAAAGGTCAATGGATGTAGAGGCAAGGACGTCGCGCGCCGAATCCGGGCACCAGTTTTCGGACGCGACTTACCAACCGTGCTCGCCATGAGGGGATGATCCATCAGGCGCCGTTCTTGCCACGCCAGCGTAGAACCCAGCCAGCGGGTTGACGCCTTCAACAGGGAAGTCGGAGCCGAGGGGAAGTATAGAGGCAGCCCTGTGCAAGGTCAGCAAGAGCTGTCAGAGCGAGTGGAAGTCCCAATTCTTCAAATGACTGATAGAGATGGAGTCAAGTAAGGCGATGTCAGAAATGCTTACTCCCGCAAAGTCCTATACGCATATGCGCCTTGAATTCGATCGGGACCCTGTGTGGCAAAGTAAGTACACCAGCGACACGCGCGAATACGACAGGGCGACAGCGAATATACGAAAGCTTATGAGGCTGTTTGAATGGAAGACGGGGCATAGATAGGGGGACGTTGAAGACGGGCAGCTGCGAGAAATACGGACTTACCAATCGGTCTTCGGCGTACCACATGTCGCTCGTACTGCGTGGAAGTGTCATGAAAGTCGTCTTGATAGACACCAGAAGGCAGGCAGGACTTACGCGTGCGTCGGCTGAACACTGGGAATGACTGTGAGAGGAGTGAGTACAGGTACCATGGAGCAAATACGGTAAATTGATATGTTTCAACAGCGGTACGAACGCTCCCAGTATATGGCATCGACGAGGAATGTTTGGGGCCAACGTACAGGAGGAAGACGGAATTTGCGTACGAGACAAGACACTCACCTCCCATCTTGCCAACTCTCTGCAGATCCTCCGCCGTCATGATCTGCGCGTGCTCGATACGCGGGCGCCAGACCTTCGGGTCGACACCGTCCTCCTCCATCACGCTTTCAAAGACGTCCAGAGCGAGCCTATTCGCGCGGTCGCCGATGCAATGGATGTTCTGGGGCAGATCATTCGATATACATCGGGGAGAAAATTGGGGATGCAGTCGATATATGGGAGGAGACTATCCATTTCACTCACCACCTGCCAGCCTGCCCTGCAATACGCGTGTACTTCCTTTGTCACGTTCGCCCGTGAAGCGCGCATTATGCCGGACGTTTCCGGGCGGTCAGTGTAGGGTGCGAGGAGGGCAGCGCCCCATGAGCCGAGGGCGCCTAGGTGTAGGTCAGCAAGTGGAAGATGCGCGATAATGACGTTGGAGAGTCAGTGGCAGATATGGCATCGAGTATGGTGATACCAAAGGACACAGAACAGATAAAATGCTTGGACGTCCACTCACCATCCGTGAACATCTTGACCGCACGAAGAGTTAACCGACCGTGCTTCCCGTAGTTTTGCAAGCGAGGAATCTCGTCGATTTGAGAGGCTGGAGTGTGCGCCATGAGGTAGACATGCAGCTGCAAAGCGAAGGTTATCAGAATTTCGGTGCATAAAAGGGCCAAAATTCAAATGATATCACGCACGGGCAGCTTCCCTGCATCAGCTTGTCTGAAGGAGCGTAAGTTTCGTCGTAAACCTTCCGAAGCCGCCATGATCTTGACGTCAATATACTCTCAACGCCGATGTCGGCCTCACGCATCAATCCACCCGACACCACTCTCTGAAGCGACGACCGTCACTCACCTCATATAAAATTCGATTTCTTCTGGCGTCGCCATCGCGTCGTGTATGCTGGTTAACCCGAAGCTTAGTGCCTGCTGCATCGTGGTGTCGAGGTAACCCTTCATGTCTGCTTCGCTCCACGGCGGAGTGGGAATGAGGGACACGGCGGCGTCGAGGAATACACCTATCAGAGTAGGGTGTTAGATAATGAAATGTAAGAAAATCAGGTGTTGAAAAAAATCGGATAAAAGAAAATTAAGCGCTAGAAATCAGATGTCCACGGAGCGACAGAACAAGCGCCAGGAGAATAAAGACACTCACCCGTCGCCTTTCCGTCTGCATCTCGGACGATCTCCCCGCCTTCGACCGTATCGGGAAGCGATCCCATGGACTCTAAAACACGAGAAGAGACCCAGGTCGCATGTGCATCGACGCGGGTGAGTGCGACGAACCGGTCACGGAGGAGGGGAGAAGAGAGATCGCTCTAGCACCGACGTCGGTCAGTCTGAGTGCACGTGGTAGCCGGGAGATGAGTCTGACCGCTATCGGGAACCTCTGACCTGGCCATTTCGTCTGATCCCAGCCCATACCCTGAATCCATCGGTCGGGGTCGGCAGCGGACATCGGGGTGTGCGGCAAGGTAGGCCTCAAGGAGGGTGACGATGTCTAGGTGACGGTTATACTCTATCAGATGGAGATTAAATGTATACATAGACAGCGCGGCGCACCATGGACGGACCGAGCTGACTCCAGCTGAAGCTGCTGCTTGAAGCCGTTCTGAAGGATGTGCGCGTGCGCGTCTGTACCTCGAAGTAAGCATATAGATTACATAGAGTAGATGGGCGACTATAGATGGGGCTGTATAGTGTCGTGCATAGAAGACGAATGAGTAAGGATTTCCAAACTGACCTGCGAGACCCGGCACAACAATTGCGCCAGGAGGCGCATCGTAGACCTTTGTCACTTTCCCAAGTATAGTCTGGTAAACCGTTCCGATTATGCCGGGAACTGCGGTATCTCTCTCTACGACCTGGTCTACATGCGAGGCGTCAACGTTGTCCGGCCGACAAGCAGCGACGGCAGCTCGAGTAGAAGACCCCGGTACATACCTCTTCTCCCAACCGCGCTAACCACATTACCTTTCACAGTGAAGCATTCGGCGACGCTATCATCATTGTCGACGGTGTAGACGCCCGCCGTGGCGCAAACAGCGTACTCGCTGGCATTCTCCCGGAACTCCCACAGCAGATACGCAAGACCGGAAGCAAGGATACAGGCGAGTAAGGGCCATGGTCTAGCTCTCCGTGGCGTCTGTATTGGCAACGGTGGCTCTGGAGCCTTCTCATTGCAGGAGGCCATGATGGTGCTGGCGAAGGTCAAACAAGCTTGAAGTTGAGTGTTCACCAGGTGTTCACTGTTCTGATTCCGTGCGCACGTGCACGCCGTGACGTGACTGTTGTGTGGCCGGTGACGATGCTATTCGCTTGTTCTCTTCCTCTACCGTCGCCCAGCAGGGACTCCTCTTCACCCCCCTCACTATGCAGCCTTTGGCGAACGCGCTGTGAACACAGAAGCGAGTCCATATCGCTGATATCTGAGGCCAGATGCAGTCTCTCGGAGGACCAAACATAGTAGTCTCCCCCGGAGGGACCAGACGTACCTTCGGCGGCTCCTTGATTACAGTGCCGTCAAGGTCAGGTACTGGGCTGGTATCAGAGGTCAGAAGGCTCTGTGCGTTATCTATGCCGACCGCCGATGGCTGTCAGTGAAGCAATTCACGGCGCAGGCATTTCACGCCGCAGGCTGCATGAACCTATCGCCAATTCTGCGTACTATGGCCAGATCTGCAGACTCTGAACAAATCTGCGTGCTATGGTAGATTCAACAAAGGTGGGCCACATTTTGACTCCGCGCGCGTAGGCTTCTGACTCGAGGGCAGGGCCACTAGCGTCGAGGGCAGGACAACCCGGGGCGTCGAGGGCAGGACAACCCGGGGCGTCGGGGGCAGGACTAGGACCACCGGCGTCGAGTCAACATGACGACGCGTGCCGCTTGACTACTGACATCCGACTCAATAAGCGCCTGCGAAGGCGAGATCGCACGCGGTAGGCCGACTATGAAGGTCGCCCGCTCCGCACATGCGCAGTGACAGACTCCAAAGTGGGTTCAGCGCTTCGACGTATAGGCGCGCTAGCGACCCCGCCCTCCCGTCACTAACCGCCGCTCCCTTCCTCCCTGCCTCACTAGACCGCTCTCTCCCACATCACTCCCCAATCGGAGAGCGCGATGGTCGCCTGCGCCATATACCTCGCGCGATGGTCGTCTGCGCCATATACCCCCACGCGGCGGTCGTCTGCGCCATAAATCCCGGATCCCCATTCTGGCTGCCACGAAGCGCAGGTCGAATGGAATGTGGACGCGGACGCCGCGCGACAGACAGAGCATGGACGCCGCTCGACAGAATACGGACGCCGCTTGATGTGACATGGACGCCGCTTGACAGAACATGGACGCCGCACGATAGAATACAGTGGACGCCGCTTGACAGAATACGGACGCCGCGCGATAGAATACGGACGCCGCTTGAGATCAGTGAACCTTGGCTTTGGCAGCGCACAAAACGTCGTTCCGGCGCTGGGGCGCGCCGCCCCCTGGGCGATATGGACCTCGCAGCCTGGGCGAAAGGACGCCGCAGCCTGGGCGATACGGACCCTGCCGCCTGGACGATACGGACCCCGCAACCTGCTCTCAAATAACGCGTTTTTCTTCAGCTCGCTCACTTCTCACCCACCCATCATGGCGACGACGACTGGGGAAGGGTCACGGGCGGAGACGACTGGAGAACGGTCAGAAGCGAAGGAGACGTACGTCGTTCGCTGTGAGTATGTCTGCCCAATACGCGCTACGTGCGCCTGCCCAATACGCGCTACGTGCGCCTGCCCAATACGCGCTACGTGCGCCTGCCCGGGATGCACTGTGTGCGCCTCCCCAAAGGCTACGCGCTGCTCCTGCTGACTAGTACGCGTCAAGATCTCTCAGGCGAAAACCTCCCTCAGATCGAGAGGAAGCGCGCGAGTCTGCCAGGATACACGGGCTCGATTTACAAACCCATCTACGCAAAGGTCACCATCGACGCCAAGGTCACCATCGACGGCGAGATGCAGCAGTGCGCGCTTGAAGCGGACGCGCAGGCCATGCTCTTGTGAGTACACTCTCGCTCCTGAATGAACTCTGAATTTCCACTCACGAGTTCGTGAGCTTCGTTCCCGAGTTCGTGAGCTTCGTTCCCGAGTTCAGATTTCGCTCTCCAAGTTCGCTTCAAACAGCCATGTTACTGATTGCGTTCTGCAGCACGGCCGGAGAGGACTCCTCCGTGCTCATCGAGCTCTATGCCGAGAAGATCGACGAATGCCTGGCGTCCAAGAAATGTGCATTCAGCTCGCTACTCTCATCCGATGATGAGTCCGTGCTCGGTACGTTGCACTGTCCTACGTGCGGTCAGCGACCTGCTCACTCATCCACACGTGTAGTCCTTCTAGACATGTACGGATGCTGTGCGGATGCCTCTCCGAGCCAGCTGCGCTTGAAGGTGACGGTGGCAACCAGCGATGAGCTGGATACGGCTCAGGCGACACAGGCCTCCTCGATAACGGACGTGCTGAATACGATGATGAAGGTGGCAAGTACTGCGCTGGATGTGGCTGAAGCCGTAGTGGGTTTGTAAGTCTGTAAGGGCCTGCGCGAGATGGAAAAGGTTGCGCGAGATGGAAAAGGTTGCGCGAGATGACAGAGGTTTAACTACCCGTATTAGACTTGCAATGTGAACTCAAGCGGCCCTTCTTTCACTCCCCTTCACCCCACGTCTGCGTCTCCACTCTCACTCATATGAAGGACGAGTGTGTGCTACTTACGAAGCTGAATGATCATGTGCACACAACCTTCGCTCGGTTGCCGCTCTCCCTTCCCCCTCCCCTACGCGCTCCTCTCCGCTCGCCCGCCTGAGCTCTACTTCCTAATCGCTCCCCCTTCTCGTTGCGCTCCGCTCACTTGCCCGAGCTCTACGTCCGCTCGCTCCCCCAACGCGCCGCTCTCCGCTCACTCGCCCGAGCTCTACTTTCATCCGCTCCGTCCGAGACGTGAGCGTGGCGCGCGGCCGCCTCCCACCTCGCCGCCGTTCTCAAAGTTCCACGAGCGCGTCGCCCCTCTCACTCTGCTTCCCTCGCCTTGATCACTCCGCTTCCCTCGCCTTGATCACTCCGCTTTCCTCGCCTCCTGTGCCCACCCTCGCCTTCTCCGCCCACCCTCGCCCTCGCCGCCCACCCTCGCCTTCTCCGCCCACCCTCGCCGTCCCCCCGGGCCCCCCCCCCCCCCCTTCCGCCTCCTCTGACGCATCGCCTGCTCCGCCTTTGACATCCCCCTCTAACGCATCGTACCCCCCTTCCAACACATACCATGCTCTCCCCCTCCAACGCAGCCTCCAAAGTCACAAGCTCCCCCTTGCCACCTCCATTCAATCCCACCGGGCGCGTCCTCCAAACTGTCCCTCTTTCAACGCGTCGTATAAAGTCCACCTCCCACTTAGTTGAAGTTCTCACATCGCTCGCTCTCCCTTACCTCACTTCGCGTCCCTCGAAGACTCCACTCGGCGCGTCCTACGAGGTCCAAGAGGGGAGGGGTAGGAGGAGGAAGGGGGGACGGGATGAACGGAAGGATGAGTATGGGAGCAATGGCGGGAAGAGAGAAGGGGTTAAAAGACTGGAAGGGAAGGAGGGGGAGGAAGCCAAGAAAAACTCTGAGATTGTGAAGAAGTGTCCGGGCTGTTGCGAGGCGGGGGAGACCAATGGAAGGTGGGCCGTGGCTGCCTACGGAATGCCAACGAAAGGCGTTTGCGTACGGGAGACCAACGAAATGTCACGGACAAGGATCGAGACCAGATACACGGTGGAAGTACATAGAAACGAGCAGACGGTGACGGCGTTGGCGCGTATGCGAGAACGGCGCTGCCGTGTGTGCAGAGAGGTGGCCAAATGGCGGTGAGACAGTCGAGAGTTGCTGGGCGCGATAGATGCGCGTAGCTGCGACTGAAGACGAGGGCGCGTATGCTGATTGCGTGGCTATGGTAGCTGGTCGACGGGACATCAGGTTCAGTGTGTCGACTCTGAGGGACTCGGAGCGGGGCGACGAACGTGTGCCGATCAGTGTTCCCGCCGATCACGACATCATCGGTGATGGGTGTGACATCCATCACCCCAACTGCTCTTGCCATGGACAGTGAGTCGACGCCGCCGCCGACGCGCAAGCCGACGCACACAAAGCGGCCAGCAGCCAAACACGCGCGACCAACAGATTCGCCCGCCTACGACGCGTGCGCATACAACCACCCACACTCGTCGTCGTCTAACCTCCCGCGCTTAGATCCGAGGAAGATAACGATCCGACGGACGACGAGCCCAGTGCCCCCCACCGCCGCCGCCAGCCCCCACCTCCGCGCCGCCATCACCTGGCGAGCGTACTGTCGGACTCGGACGGCGTCGAGTCACCCACTTACGACGGCGACGTCGAGTCCAGCGCCACCGCAGGACCAGACACGCCCACCGCGCCACCGCCAGAACCACTGCCGCGGGACGACACCACGCAGGACGCGCATCCGCAGGTGCACCCCATCTTCACCCTCGCGCCCGCGCCCGTGCACCACATCACAGAGCCCCCCGTCCCCGCCGTCTCTGCCGCCGCCTTCAATCCCGCGTCCCTCACGGCAGAGGACATCCAGGCCTACGTACAGCAGGCCATCGACGGCGATCCCGTCTCCATCAATGGCGAGCCCCCCAAACCCCGCCCCTACAGAACCAGTCCGCCGCCACAAGGAAGGCCGGTAAGGATATACGCGGACGGCGTCTACGATCTCTTCCACTTTGCCCATTCATTGCAGTTGAGGTGTGTATCCGCTGCTCCCCACTCCCAAAACACAACGTCATCATCCTGTTCTGTTCATGCTCGGCTCACTTGCCCCCTCCCTTCCCGAGCTCACTTGCTCCCCCGCCCGCCGTCATCAACTCCCCTTCGCCCTTCCTTCGCCCTCCCTACCCCCACTAACACTCCTCCCAGACAAGCAAAACTCGCCTTCCCCTCCGTCCACCTCCTCGTCGGCGTCTGCAGCGACGCCCTCGTCAGAAAATACAAGGCCCACACAGTTATGAATCACGCAGAGAGGTGCGTGTTAAGCTTACACATTCCTCCTGCCTCACCTTCCCCTTTACCTCCCCCTTCCCCTTGTCCTCTCGCTCTCGCCCTTCCCCTCCTTTTCCACTCGCCCCCCCTGCT
The DNA here is from genome assembly GCA_007026445.1 of Schizophyllum amplum. Taxonomy (NCBI): domain Eukaryota; kingdom Fungi; phylum Basidiomycota; class Agaricomycetes; order Agaricales; family Schizophyllaceae; genus Schizophyllum; species Schizophyllum amplum. The sequence continues at coordinate 11,611 of VDMD01000175.1, forward strand.
CCCCTTCCCTGTTCCTCCCCTCCTCCCTTCTCACCTTCCTCCACACACCCAACCCTTCCCATTTCCCCCCACCCCTATCCCTCTCCCTTCTCCTCCCATTTCCCCCCACCCCTATCCCTCTCCCTTCTCCTCCCATTTCCCCCCACCCTATCCCTCTCCCTTCTCCTCCCATCCCCCATCTCTCCTCCCCATCTCCCTTCTACCTTCCCTCCCTTCCCCTTCCCATCCATCACCTAACACCCTCTCCCCCATACCTTCTCTCCTTCCCATCCCTCTTCCCACCCCTTTTCCACCCCCTTCTTCCTTCCCGCCCTTCCCATCCCCCCTTTCCTCCCCCACCTAACCCTCTCCTCTCCCTAATCCCCCTCCACCCTACCCCTTTTCCCACCTTCCCTCCCTTCTCCCCCATCCTTCCCCTTCTCAAAATGTATAACACCCAAATGAAAATCACACCCTTATATACCTAACTCACACGCCCCCCCAGACTCGAAGCCGTCCGCCACTGCCGCTGGGTAGACGAAGTCGTCGCCGAAGCCCCCTGGGTCGTCGACCAGGCGTTTTTGGATAAGTGGCGGATCGACTATGTGGCGCATGATGAGGCGCCGTATCCGGCGAAGGCTGGTGGGGGTGGCCAAGATGAGGAAGGGCAAGAAGGCGAAGAAGTCGCCAGCGACGACGTGTACGGGTTCGTCAAATCGCAGGGTGCGTGTTTAGAGTGTTTGGTCTTTTGGAGCTCGGTGCCGTCGTCACGTGGCTCGCGCCATGGCACACATGACTCAAGTTCAACTATGGGTTTTCTTTTCATCTTCGCTCTTTTATGTTTGCACTTCTCACTTCTTTGCTCTTCTTATCTTTGCACTCTCTTCCTTCCCCTTCCCCTTGCCCTCCCTTACCCAACCTAACCCCCCTTCCCTTGCCCCCAAATAATAAAACCCACTCACCAAACTCCCCACCCTCCACCCTGATAATCCTCACTCACCGCCACTAAAACCTAACCCCTTCCCTACTTAACTAACTCCCCTTCCCCTTCCCCTTCCCCATCAAAATTTCTTATTCAAACCCCTTCCCCCCAATAATCCCCCCACTCTAACTAACCCCCCCCCCCCCCCTCCCCCCCAGGCAAATTCCTCCCCACCCGCCGCACGCCCGGCGTGTCCACCTCGGAGCTGCTCGAGCGTATCGTGGCCGGGTACAGGCGGGGCGAGTTTGATGCGAAGCTTGGTGTCGCGTTCAGACACGACGGTGGGGGTGGAGTTTAGGAGGAGTGATGAAGTTGGGGGTGCGTAGAGGGGGAGTGCCAGCGACGGGAAATGAGAGGAGTGCGAGTGTTAGTGAGGCTTGAAGGTAGGGGGGAGTGCAAGAGAAGGAGAGGGAAGGAGGAGGGAGAGTTTAGGAGGGGGGGCCAGGGGAGACGAAGACACTGGGATTGAAGGGAGGAGGGTGTGCGAGTGGGGGTGGGGGTGAGGTTTGAAGGTAGGGAGGGAGGGCAGAGGCGAAGGATACTAGAAGTCAACTAAAAGGAACGATTGCATCGCTCGTTCGGATAACTGTATGTATATACACGCGCGGCGCGGCGGGGGTACTTAGAAGGTTAAGGATTGCATACTCACGCGATGGGGAAGTACACTTGAGGGAGGAGAAAAGATGAGTGGTGGGGGCCCTTACGAAGTCGGACGGAGTACTTAGTGCTGGAGGCCCAGTCCCTTACAAAGTCGGATAATTTGAAGCAGAGGCCCTTACGAAGTCAGATAGTTTGAAGGCCAGGCCCTCCAAGTTATGAAGTCGGTCGTAGAAGCAGAGGTGCGCAAACGGTCGTAACAGAATCAAACGAACGGAAAACGGTCGTATCAGAAGCAGACGAACGGAAAACGGTCGTATCAGAAGCAGACGAACGGAAAACGGTCGTAGCAGAAGCAGACGAACGGAAACGGTCGTGGACCTGGGGTCGAAGTCGTAGAAGCAGGCAGGGGGCAAATAAACAATGTTATCACTTATATGGATATGTATGTATGTTATGGCGGTGGAGTAAGCATGGGGGACGAGGGGAGGAGGAGGAGAAATTGGGGAGAGGAATGGGGGGAGGAGGAGGGGGAAGAGGGAGAGAGACGAGGGGAAGGGGGGGACGAGGGAACGAGGAGGGGGCGTGAGAGGAAAAGCAAGGGAGGACGAGGGGAGGAGTGACGGGGGCGAGGGGAGACGAGGAGAGGGGGAGCGACTCGCCCCCGGTCGAGTCTTCGACCTTCCTTCCTCCTCGCCACCCGCGCCACGCCGCCCGAGCCGTCCTCCCTCGCCACCCGCGCCACGCCGCCCGAGCCGTCCTCCCTCGCCCCCCCTCTCCACTCGCCCCCCCCCCCCCCCCTCCTCCACCTTCGCTTGCCACTACACCACGCCCCTCTCACCCAAGACGTCCTCGTCCCGCCCAAACCGCCCCCTCTCCCAAGGACAACGCCTCACCGTCGCATCACGACACCTCACCTGCGCCCCCCACTGAGTCGCGTCTTCTCACCAAAGACGACACCCCCCTAGAAAGTGAGAGGAAGAAGAGAGGAGAAGATAAAGAGAGAGGAGAAGGTAAAGTGAGGCGAGAGGGAGAAGGGGACGAGGAGAGGAGAAGGAAGGTGAGATGAGAGGAGAAGGAAGGTGAGGCGAGAGGTGAAGGTAAAGTGAGATGAGAGGTGAAGGTAAAGTGAGGCGACAGAGGAATGTGATCGGAGGGAACTCCATGAAAGGCAGGGGGAAGGCAGGGGAGGGTAGAGTGAGAGGAGAAGAAGGGGGAGAGATTGGACGTACACGTAGGGACTGGACGCACTGGCACTTACAGACTGGACGTACTGGCACTTAGAGACTGGACACACTGAGCGGACCTTGCACGTCTTTGGGATGCAATGAACCGTCACTGAACCTCCTTCTTCCTTCTCTCCTACCTTCCTGTCCCTTCCCCCCTTCCTTCCCGTCAGTACGCAGAGCCTTGTCAAAGCTCGTCACTTGAACCTGAAGCTTGTCACTCGAAGCTGAAATTTGAAAGCTTGAACAGACACTCGGCGTCAAAATCTCGATTCGCGACGACCTGAGCCTGACAATGACATCGGACACTCGAGCGCGTCACGTGTTTTTGCCCGGGTAATGCCCGGGCAAAAAACAAAGAAAAAACAGTTCCCGGGCCAAACTAGAGAAAAGGGCGCAAGTTTAGCTGAGGACGCCGCGAGTCTGCTGAGAGCTGCCAGTGATGAGAGGCCCAGATCGCTCGGTAGGAGGAGAGAGAGAGGACGATAGTGATAGGGGAGCGCGAAAACGATAGTGGGTTGAGAGCGCACTCGGAAGATGCTGGTGGGTGTAGAGCGCACTGGGAGGACGACAGTGGGAGGAGAGCGCACTGGGAGGACGGTAGTGGAGGGGATCGCCGAGGAGGACGCTAGCGGGTGTACAGCGCACTCGCTAGCGGGGGGAACAAACTCGAAGGGGGGAGCGCACTCGGAGGGGGGAGCGCACTCGGAGGAAAGGCTGGGGATTCTGCGGCCTGACGAGAGGAAAGGGGAGACGGTGGTGAGGGGAGAGCGGAGACGGTGGTGAGGGGAGAGCGGAGACGATGGTGAGGCGAGTGGGGGAGGACGGCGAAAGGGAACGGGAGGCCGAACGGGAGACGGCGGTGAGCGGAGAGGGGGGACTGTGGCGAGAGGGAAAGTGAGAGGAGACAGTGGAGACTCAAAGCTTGATTCTGATTCAACATGAAGCTAGCTTGAAGCATGACATGCATAAAAGCTTGAAGCATGACATGCATGAAAGCTTCCTGGACACGACTAGACACTTGATTGGCGACGCGTCACGATTCTTGGCCTGGGCAGTGCGCGGACAAAACTCTGCGCTAAGTCCTGTCAGCGAGACGCCTCCAACCATAGATCAAGCGCTACCCTCAGCGCCGCGTCCCCCTCAGCGCCGCGTCTCCCTCAACGGCACGTCCTCCGGCCCTCAGCGGCACGTCCTCCGGCCCTCAGCGCAGCGTCCCCCTCAGCGTCGCATCCCCCTCTGCTCAACCACACCCCCACCCTCCCCCCTACAGCCTCCGCTCAATGCAGCACCTCCATCCCACCCCACTCAATGACGCGGAACAAGCTAGCATCAAAGGTTTTCTCCAGCTGCACGCCCACCACATCTCTCCACATCGAGGGCGGTTCGTTCGCCCGTGCCCGCGCTTGAGGCCATGCATCGAGAACTGACCGTGCGTCGAGGTCGACTAGCCGTGCGTCGAGGTCGCTCACGTCCATATGCTTCTCGTCGACGTCTACGCCCTTGAAGAGCATAAAGACGCGCGTGACCACATCGGGCGCGGGCACGACTTCCAGGGGCGCGGCGCGCTCGTATGCGGCCTGATTGACGAAGCGCAGCGCGACATGCGTGTGCTTGAGGAGGGATGGCAGCCAGTAGCTGGGTGAGAGGCGGTGAGTACAATGGGGCATCATGCGAGGAGGGGGTATGGTGAAATCGGGCGCTAACCCGGTGTATGAAACTTCGCATAGGAGGCGCAAAGAGGAACAGACAATACTCAAAACTCACGTGATGAAAGACGTCCTCGCCTCGGTATGCAGTCCCATGGCTGCCAGAGCAGCATCGAGGTATAGCGTTATCCCGCCACAGCCAGAAGAACCGAGTCCCCATCCGATACGCTGCTAGTGGCAGGGCTGAACACCTCCGTCGTCGGCGTAGGCTGCGTAGTATCCCGGGAAGGCGAGGATGGCGGACTCGATAGACCCGTCCCTTCAGTTCTGAAGATCCCAGATCAGTATACCCGGTCCATTGTAGATGTAAGAACAACATACCTTGCTTCCCAGTACAGATACGCGACATCGAGCCCGGTACTCAGCTCGCGCAGCGTGCCATCCTGCTGTGTCTGCACACGCCATTCCACCGCCTGTCCCACCTTCGTGGCCTCTCCCGTGCCCAGCCTTGCCTTCTTCACCGGAACAACGGGATACACGACCGAGAACCCCCACTCGTACGTGAGAGAAAGCCGCACGGTGGCCTCAACCTGCTGAGGCGCGTAGAGGTAGATGACTGGCTTGCCGCCCTTCTGCTCCATATGAACATCTATATGATCCCCGTCCTGGAGACCCGCGCTGGCCACCGTCCCAAGCGAGCTGCTGGATATGCCGTAGTAGTACGAATTGGCTGCCGTTGCGTGCGAGCCCAGTTTCCAACCGTTGTGAAAAAAGTTGAAACCGTGCTCGCAGTATTCGCCGCCGGATGATTGGGGGTGCCCGTCGCGGAATCGTTTGGATCGACGGCTCTGGTAGTCATCGTGCACCTCCTTGAACAGGGTATCCAGCCGGGCGCTCGGCTTGACTTTGAGGTTGATGACACCGTCGAAGCGGGCGAAGGTAAGGGTGATCGGGTCGTCGTTGATAAGGGAGGTCTCCGTGGTGTGAAGCGCAGAGGAGGCTGTGGACGCCGTAGTGGGGAGTGCAGCAGAGACGGTGGCCGGCGCCACGACGGCGGCCGGTGGGTGCGTTACGGCAGCGGCGTTGGTAACAGTGACGCGGAGGGCCTTCAAGTCGGCCTTTACAAAATCCCAGGCCTCGGGGGAAATGTCGATGAACGTCGCATCACAGATATCGAGGTCGCGCGTCTGGAGCACGATATGCGACGCCTGACCCCCGAAATGGCGCGTAGCAGCACGGAGCGCATCCTATATACGCGTGGTCAGCGCATAAATACTGGAATCCCTTCAAGCTAGGACAGTTACAACGAGACTCACCTCATACAACGCTGGACGTGGTACCAGTATGGACTTCTTCCCGTTTGTCATGATGAGCAAGCCGCCACTGCTGGCGATGCGTCGAGCGCTCTTCTTGTTTGTCTCATCCTTGGGCATTAGGTTGGCTGAGGAAGGAGAGCGTATCGTAGAAGGCGCGCGACAAGATGGCAGGCGACGCGTTCAGGACGTGTTCGAGGAGTCGAGGACCTGGCTTCGGATGCGTTCTTTCGCCAACGACGATGTGGTTGCTCAACGAAGACAAGGAGAAAATTTGAGCGTTGCATCAATAAGTACCTCCCGACCCTTCGGTTCACGATGGGAGGTATCTGACCAGTCTGAGTTTGTTACCGGTAAGATACCTCGCGCACGTGACCCGTGTGGCGCGCAGCAGCACTGGCAGGCGCCCTCGCCAGAATCTGCGGGACGTCGCGACCTGTCTAAGGGGCCAGCCTCGTTCATGAGTTTTGGAGGGCACTCTTTACGCCGCCTATATAGATGGTCCGACTCCTGTACAGACGTTGTGCGCATGCGTGGGCAGATTATTGCAACGAACGGAATAATGCAAGTCGTAAGTACATGGGCGAGGGTCAGGCAAGGATACGCAAGCTGTGCATGGACGTTAGTCATCGCAGACCTTACATAGGCGAGAAGACAAGTTGCACACGGCGTTGCGAGAGCTGCGGATCCGCATGACACAGGCATGACAGCTTTCCTCCGAGAAGACACTGGGTCGCCATCCTTTCTCCTCGCCCACATCACGTAGCCACTTTCTGCCGCTGCAATTGTCATGGTTGTCAAGATTGAAAGCATGTGAAGCAATCGAGAGCGTCCTGTGCGAGAGTCGAGAGCATCTACGAGAAGATCGACGGCCTCAAGGTAGAGGTTTGTAGCCGAATTGTAGCTTGATCTCTAAGGCATTCAGTCGAGAATATCTGTCCAAGATGGATGAATGTATCCACTTCTCCTGGGCAACGGACCGACGACATGTTACTAGACGGCACGGCGATCGAGACCAGGACGTTGCGTTGAGACGAGAGGCGGAGTGACCATCATTAGAGGCGTGACTTTGGCTGCGATGGTCGCATCTTGATATGTGTGCCGGTGGCAACCATGCGCCGGTTATTGATATCCCAGATCTATAACGCAGAGCCATGAGTGAGGTTGGGCGGGAAAAGACGAAGCAGGCGCGGAGGGAGACAAGTAGGCGTAGAGGAAGTCACGGATCAAGGAGAGCAAAGGGCGTCGAGAACTTCCTGCAAAAGATATGGAACGGATGCATTGATAGAGCTTGTAACACATCTGAGCCCGAGAGACACACCTCCGCACGGCAGAACAGCGCGCTATTCTCATCCACAGAGACACAGGATCCGACGACGCGCAGAGTGGTACCGCTATGGTAAAATCAGTTGCGCGGTTACACACAGCAACGACACAGCAACGACACAGCAAGATCGAAGTGGACGTCTGCTTAAAAGTCGCCAAATACTCACAAGGGCGCGGGTGCGTGGTACACGGTATTGATGGCCTGCGACACGCTCGTAATAGTCGTGTCAGGCGTCGCTTGGTACACGTGCATCTCGAGTGCGTTTACCGCAAGTGAAGAGATCCTGCAAATCTTAGAATCAGAAAAGCGGTCAGAAGAACACGTCTATCAAGAGGCAGGTGGCCGTGCAACGAGGGACTCATCGACACTGACTCATCAATTAAGAACACCGTACACCCTCCATGCATAGAGTCGACGATGTTGAGCATATCTGAGGATAGAAGGGGCATAAAAATCCCTGTCAGTAATAGAAAGGCAACATCAGGACACGCAGGTGACGCTGTGGTCTCAAAGCAACGTCGGCTCATCAAGGATCAATCGACTGCATCCCAGCTGCATCCTCAGCACGTTAAACACACCTTTGCACACCTCCAGCTCGCACACTACCTGCGCCTGTGATTTACCAGATTCTCCGCGCGTCACAGAGACCTCCGTAATCCTAACTTGATCTCTCACACTATTCGAGAACCCATTGTTCTGGCTGCCGAATAGCGCGAGCATTGTCAGCGTGCCATCCTTGAGAGCGCACGACGCGTTTCCTTGTATAGCGGCCAGCGCATTCGGGGGATGGCGAGTTGACGTTCTGTCGTCACCGTATGATTCTGAAGGGGGTGTACGGCGTGCGGGCGGCGCCATGGCGAGACGCGCGATGAACGTTGGAAGCAAGAATTGCCCAAGAGCCGAGCAAACTAGAGCTAAATCACATGCAAAGTCAAACATTCACGTGACATGGCTTGATATTGAAGTCGCCAACCCAACCAATACACAGAGCCTCGGAGGCCTCAGCACTCAGTACTCAGCTCTTGCTCAGCGCTCAGCTCTCTTGAACTTCATCAGCATTATCCTCGTACGTCATGTCGTCCTAAACAGCGCTCGTCTAGGTAGCTTGCGAAGTAATCTGTAAGTAAGGCTGCCACTAGTAATAATATGGCGTATAAATAAACGACACTGTCCGTCCCGACCCCAAATTCTCTGCCTATACGAACTAGTAATCGAAAGCATGCGTGAAAAGAGTACTATACATTGTGTGGTGTGTATTGCGAATCGATGAGCGTATCTGTTCCACTTGCATGCGCAGACTCGACGTGGAAGAGGATTGAAAGTAGTGATACATGGCAGGAAGATTTATATTATGGACAGCGAATATAGCTGGCGTGGAAGATGGGCGTCCTGCAGAAGATGGACACCTTCCGTGGATGACTTGCATCATAGCTTACTGTCCGGCCCAGAAACGGAATGGAAGGTCGGCGCGTCGGGAGCGCGGGTGATGTGCGACGGCAAACGCTGGATGGGCTGCAGCTTGCGCTTGATGTCGCGCAAGATCGTGGTCTTCGGATGCCATTCACGGAAGGCGTCTCGTAACTGGGTGATGTCCCGCCCGAAGAAGTGCGCGACGCGGTCGTCCGCGATAAGGTCACGCAGGGCCCAGGGGATCTGTAGCATGTGAGTTTACGCACGACGCTGATGATGGTGGATGGACATACCTCATAGTCATTCAGTTCGCTACTAGCGTTAAACGCTTCCAACGTCAGATCAGGGTGTTCCTCAAGGCCGTCGTCTGTCAGGAAGAGATACTTCGCTGCAAGACTACGAACATGTAATCAGTAAGAGTCTGTGTAGTCGGCTCAAGCACTTACGCAAAGCAAGCCACATCTTCATAAGCAGTCGAGTGCCCGACACCGGTCAACGAGCCCGCCGTAGCTTCCGACAGATGTGTGATCAGACCGCTATCGGTCAGGCCAGAGTTCATGACACGCAGAAGGAGCACCAGCAGATTTGACAAGAAGTCCGACGAGCTATGGGACGTTGGTATTCACAAACGGAGAATTAAGCGGCACACGTACTGGTAGGCGTCGCCGTCCATATACAATGCGCGCAAGATGAGCGGGTGCTGGACGTAGGTGAACAACCCCGAATATATCGGGACGACCTGGTCGTTGAGTGAAGCGACGTAAACCATCTTGATCTGCGGATGCGAAGACCACATCAGCACACAACCTCAAGACATTTGCAATATCACTCACCCCATTATGGACGACGTTCGTCAACGCCGCGACATAAGCCTTGGACACCGCGTTCTCTGTGTTCTGTACACAGCTGAGGAAAACATCGCAGATACCAAATGGATCCCACACACCTGGAACTCAAACAGCTCACGAGCGGCATCTGACTCAAAATACTAGACCTTTGTTAATCACACTACGCGACTCAAGCTCAAGCAACACACCTGGAAGTACGGTTGCAGCAGCGAGCTCGAGTTGAGATATCGCAATGGTCCTAGATGAATTCCGCATAGTGCCAGACAGCAGACTTTCTGAGGCTTCTCGTTCTCCTGGATGTTGCGCTTCGTGCGAATGTGTTTGTCCCGCACCAGCCGGTCGAGCAGATGTGTTGATACGATCGTCCCCTGCGAATGTGTCGCGACGAAAATGGCATCCGCGGCATGCAGATCGGCCACCCACTCCTCATTCTTCATCAGATTGCCATACAGCCTGCGAGGACGGCGTGAGAACCGAGGATGCAGGGAAGAGATATGGACAAAAACACGCACTTCTCCACTCGCTTCTCGATCATGCCCTCACCCTCCAAAGGAATCTGCGTAATCTTGTCGAAGACGATGTTGTGCTCCTTCTGGAAGTTGTCCAACGCCTGCACCATCATACTCACGAACTTCGGACTAGTCCCGGTCGGCTAAAACAACTCGATCAGAACTCACTCAACAGGAAACAGCATACAAGCCACGCACCTCGCCCAGCACCGAGCGCATCATGGCGCCTGGGAACCAACCGTGGATGCCGATAACCACGCAGCGCTTGCACGGCAAAGGCGCGGGTCGCAACTCCGGCGGGAGCAGCTCGATCGCGCGCGGAAGCTCCATGCCGAAGTGTGCATAGTCGGCATCCGCACTCCTACTCCGTGATAGGGTCCCCATGCTCGCCTCGTTTCGAAGCGCGCTGCCCAAACCGCCACCGGCCCGCCGCGCAGCCGCGCCATAGCCCACTGTACCATCGGCACTCGTCGCCCCGTCCGCATTGAACAGAACACCGCGCACGAACCGACCGACTCGGCCGATGCGCGTTGGCGCGGGTTCAGGTGGAGGTACATTGCTCCGCGGCTGGGAGTGGAACGTGTCCTGCCACGTCGGAAGCACTACGTTCGGCGGCGGAGTCCGTGGTCGAGGCGGCGGCGCAGATACGGACGACTTGCGCGACTTGGACTTCGCGCGCTCCTTGTCGTCCTTGCGCGGATCCTCCTTGACCTTCCGCGCATCCTTCCGCCCGTCCTCCTTCGCCTTCTTCTCCATAGCTTCCTTCGCCTGTGCCTTGACGTCGTCAGAGATAACAAGCATGGGCGCCTTACTCCTGACAGAGGCTAAGCTGTTTGCGCGGGTGCGGTCTGACTTGACGGACTCCGGCGGCGCGAGGTGGTGCACGGACGAGGGCGCAGAGCCTGGGCGGCTGCCATCCTTGCTGTCCTTATCTGTGGTGCCCTCGCTCGCCTGCCCTTCCTCGTCCTCTTCGATGTCCATCACCTCCATCCCGTTCTCATCCCGTTTCACCTCCGCCTCGATACGCTTCGCAGCCAACGACCGGTTGCCCATAAAGAATGATGCCCAGCCACTCTTGTTCGTGACGATGGAAGACACCGGGTTGGAATTGGTTGATACTGCGCGCCCTTCCCATTCCTCAGTCCTTTCCTGTGTCGTGTTGGCAACCTGATGCTGCGCTTCTACCTCGCGTTGCTTCGCCTCTACGTCCTGCTGCTCCTGCTCCGCCTGCAGAGCCACCAACTTGCCCTCCTGCTCGCGATCCCGCGCAAGCGCCGCCTCCTTGATCATTTCCGCATCTGTGAGCGACGCCTGCGCCTGCTCGGGCTCCTCCGTCCCGCTGCCGTAGTACCACGCCCACGGCATATACCAGATCGAACTATCCGCGACGGACGTGATGGACAGCGCCTTCGACGTAGACGGCGCCTTGAGGGCAGGCGACGTGGATGGAGAAAGCGCAGACGGAGAAGATGTCTCGTTGGGCGGGCTCCCGTTCGCGGCCTTCTCCGCGGCCGGCTCGAGTATACCAGGTGCGGAGCCCGTTTCACGGATAGAGTCTGGGGGTGGCGAGGTCGGTTCCCCAGTCTCCGTGCCAGCGGGGTCTACCACATCGCTGCACTGCGTCTTCGCGTCATCCTCCTGCGCCTGAGGAGATCCCCAGCCAACGTAGTCCCACCACGAGCCGGTAGACGCAGAGCGTGACTCGCGAGCTCGTATCGTCTCCGCATCTATGCCCTGTGCCTCCGCCTGCGGCTCCGCTGATGGTTGTCCTTCTGGGGCCGCTGCTGCCGCCGGCGAAGCAGCCAAGAGTTGAGGCTCCTGCGTGGGAGTAGCAGCCTCTTGCGCTGCAGGTAAAGGCGCATCCGGAGCCTTGTCAACCACCTGCTTCACCGCATGTTCTAGCGGGATCTTGGGTCGGCCCAGCAGCGGCAAGCTGAGTATGAACCGCGATGTTGACGGGTTCAGACCCGACGAGGACGTCACGGGCGCCTCCTCCAAGGTCGATCGCGAGGATTCTTTCCTCGAAGGCGACATCGACAGTGACGACGTCGGCGATGTCGAGCTTCGCGAAGGCGACGACGCGCGACGTACCGACCCCGACGGCCACGCAGGCGAGCTGGGAGAGTTCGGCAACGATGGCACTTCGGAGTCGAGGGACGACAGCGTGGAGGAGCGCAGCATGGGCGGCGATGTCGGTATGTCCCGCGGGGCACTGCCGCGGACGGTCGCGTCACTTGCGGGAGCCCTTTGCAATGGGGGCTGTTGTGCCGGAACCTCAGGTTGCAGGACTGAAAGCTCAGCCTGTGGTGTGGCAGGCTCGACGAACAGCGCAGGTGGCGGTGGGGATGGCTGGGGATCGGCAGCCGCATTCGCAGATGGATCGCTATCGGGAGAGGACGAGTCGCTAGCGATTTTGGCGCCGCGGGAGCGGGACAGTGAGCCGAACCATGAGCGCTTGGGCGGCTCGGTGACGCGCTTCAAAGATGCAGCTGCATCCTTGAGGGGTTCGGCAGCTCGTTTGAGAGATGCGGTAGCGCTGTTGGACGCTGCATTGCTGGATAGCTCGGCGCCTTTCTCTGACCCTTGCGCAGCGGTATTCGAGGATTTCGCAGTACCACTTGTGACCCCTGCAGCGCTGGTAGAGAGCTCGGTTCTGGTCGGGAAAGGAATGGGTACCGAGGGCGGCGTGGATGACGATGTGGAAGGATCAGGCGCCGAAGTCGCGTTGATGGTAGGGCCAGTTGATAATGACGTGTCCGGCGATGCGGTGCTCGATGCAGTTGATGTGCTCGGCGGGGAGATCAAAGCAGGCGGCGCCGTGCTCATAGGCATCTGTGGCGAAGCCCCGAGTTAGCTGCAGCTCGTACTCAGGTGCGGAGCCACTCACCTCCGGCTGTATGGGCTTCGGCGAGTCCGTCATGATGCGCCTGTCCAGTACACTGTCCGGGCTACCTGAGACCGACCTGTCTCGCTGCTGGTCGTCCGCAGAGGAACTTTGTCGCAAGAGGGTTGACTGCGAGCGCCGTAGCGGTACTGAGCGCGCGCTTGATATCGAGAGCAGGCGCTCGCGTGTCCGGGAGTAGTCCGGTGACCTCGAGTAATCAGAAGGCAGCGACTCGCTGGACGAGGCGGCTGGCTCTGGTGGTGGGTCCGTGTGATTATCGAACTCGGCGAGCACTAGGGAGACGCTCGGGGGCGCTGCGGTTGAGGGCTTTGAAGTGCTCAGTGAGCGCCATGAGTGTAATTTGGAGTTTGATTCGGATCCTGAGGGTTCGCGGGCAGATCTGGAGGAGCGCCTACTCGGAGTCATGAGAGGAGGAAAAGAGAAAGATGGAAAGCACGTTGGCTCTGGCAGGGAGGCGCACGATGACGTTCATTGAATCAGGATCGGTTACCTCCTTTTGGGTTGTCCGGATCTGATGCGGACCCACATTCGAGTCGTACCACGTCTGCATGTCGCAGTTCAACGTCCAACAGTCAACCAACTGCCTCGACAGCGGTCATGCAACTTTTCTGCGGCTCGTCTCTCACCTCGTTACACGAAGGAATGTGCAATGAACATTATCACTCGTCCATATCCTCACCGGCATCGTAGTCCGCCTCGCCCGTCGTAGCCTTCGAATGTCAATCCGTTTGAGGGCGTATTTCTGTTTCTTTGCTCCCATTCTTGATTGCATGAAGGCCTTGATCTTTTATTTGGGAGCTCGACACTCCTTCTAGGATCATCGCTGTGAACAAGTTCAGGACCATTCAGCGAGTCTATCCGTCTTTTCGTCATTTTCATTCCAACTGACATAACGGTTGAGTCCCTTGGGTGCTTATCATGTGCGCTGCACCTCGGTCAAAGTACTGTCAAATTTAAAAGCTCTCCCTGAGACTCTCTTTCTTGAGTCTCTTTGTGTTGACATCTTTTTGACACCTGTGACACCGCAAAGAGTTGAACTTTGCACACCGCGTATGTAATCGTATGGGAAACGATGAGCCTGCACGCAGCCTCGCTTGTCCTTTCATACACGAGCGCAGACGCATTAACTCATTGCGATGAGCGTCCCAAGTACAAAAGACTTAAGTTACTTCTAAGTAGCATGAGTGCGACCGTGAGACTCGGGGAAGGGAACGTGGACGTTCGTGTCACGTGCTATTCAACGGCACAAGCACACCTCCATGGCCCACCAGAGTAGGGCCACTAGCGTCCAAAAAACCAACGACGCAACTGCTCAAGACTGTGGTGACGCCGCCGGCACTCCAGAAGCGTCCGCCGACACTGGCATTCAGGACGCTGAGGACAGCATTGGTGAACGAGGCGCTTTGGAGACCGCTGACTTCAACCAGCAAGCAGAGAAACGGTGTGATCATGGCCTCCTCACGGCGCTCAAAGTTTTTGTGGGTGCTGAGAATCTCAGGACTCGTGAAGGCGTCAGTGCGCTCAAGCTTCGCAACGGCGCCAGGGCTACCGAGCTTGTCAAAGGCGCTCAGACGGCATGGCTCAATTTGTGGTCGGCGAATCGACCGCCCGTACTCACCGAGCTCCCTCTGGACGTGATATACGAGGTGCGTAACAGACCCCCGAACGCGAGCTGATAGAAGCACTGGTCGTTCCCTCTACGAACGCTAACTGAGTCCTTCCCTGACCGCATCTGACTCTTGACCCTTACCTACCTAACTTGCCGCCCGTCCCAGATTTCCACCCACCTCCATCCCGCTGATCTCCTGGGCGTATCGCGTCTGAACAAGACCCTGCGCCAGATGCTCCTGCAAAAGAGCTCGCGCTGGATATGGAGAGCGAGCTTCGAGAGGTATAGCGAAACCGCGCTCGGCCGGTCAGGGTACATGCTCGCCGGTCCATGGCACGGCGGCCCCGGGATCGCGTACGGCGGCGGTCCAGCGAACGCGTATGGCGGTCCGGGGACTGCGTCCGGTTGCCCCCAAACACCAGACGATCTTAGCGAGCCGGAATATGCTCGTTTTCTTTTCGATGATCTGTGTATGGTGCGTATTCCGGCTCGCTTCGTGATGTGTATGGTGAATGGCGGATGGGCTCATGATTGTCATCAGAACTGCTCCGCCCCTGGTGGAATCTATATTGCTTGGAAAGCATGTATGCGTTATTGCGAAAAATGTGTTTCCATTCTGCATATGTACGTCTTCCTCTTTGCCTTTTGTTCTCTCCTTACTTTGTCCTTACTCTCATATATCTATATATGTTGCATCTCTCGTTTCATCGCTCTCTCTCTCTCTCGAGTCCGCTGTCTTCTATCTCGTCATCCGCGCCCTTCTTCTTAGTATCTTCTCCTCTCTCACGCCTCTGTTGCCGTCTTGAAACCTCGTTTGGGCGTCTCGCGCGGTTGTGTGCTGAGTGCCGTTGAACGAGATTGATTTTGACAAGTCCCTTCAGATTCAGTACCCTGGAGGAAGCGATCCCGCAGGATGCAGATCTCGGTCGGACATTTACAGCGAATTTTGTGCTCGCCGTCCGTGAGTGTTCTTTCTGACGGGGTGTTTGCGGGTCGTGGTTCTTTTTCTGGATTGTGTTTTCTGTGTTGAAACTCGTGCTTGCCTTTTCACTATGCAGCTCCCCTCATCCTCCTTGATAGAGGCTCCCTCGCTGCTGGGACCAAGTGCGAAGGCTCAAGGGCTTATACCTTTCCCAGATTGTGAGGGTAATGACATTGACCTCTACGTGAGAAGCGAGGTAGAGGCGTTCGTCACTGAGCTTGGGCGGCTCCAGGACAGGGACGCGGGCACGGACACAGACACGGACACGGACACGGCCATGGTCATCCACGCTTGGTTAGAGGAGCAACGTGCATATTGCCAGAAAGCTTACGGGGTGCGTGTGGTCTACGTCGCCTCGTCATTTGGAATAATTCTGCTAAAATGCGCATTAGCACATGATATGGCTGGACGAGTGGAAGCGCGAGCGCGAGAGGATACACATCGAGGCAAAGACGAGAGAGAAACGTCGAAATTGGGGGCGCCGTAGCTGGAGTCTCTGGCGTGGCTGATGCGGTCGCGCGTCCTAGCGCGTATGACAGGAAGGCTTGCCCCAGAGCGTACAATAAGGCGGCTTGACCACGGTGGATGAGGCCGTAAGCCCTATCGCGGACGACTTGATACTTGTGCCAAGGACTGGTGCTGTACTCCGAGGAAGCTTTGGCACGCAATCATCCATCAGTGTGGACCTACAACACTCGTCAGTTTTCATATGTCCGCTCTTCCGGCTCTTTTGTGCTGCACGCAGCGTCCTCAGCCCAACATCCTCTTTGATACAAGGTCTGATCAAGCAGATATTCAGCGCCTAGCAACCTCGAATAGCGCTGCAAAGACCATAACAGTATCATCAGCCACGGATCCTGCTGTATAGACAAGGCTTACGAGGCTGCGCTCCGCGCGATCAAAGGCGCAAGAGCAGCGTTGGAGCAGCGACCAGGCAGCGACTCGCAGGCGTGGCGAGAATAGGGGCTTGCTCCCACACAATGAATGCACGTGAGAAGCATGGGGGGGGGAAATAAAATTTATAGACCGCTTCATGTACCTAAGACAAACCGCGGTGTAGGGAGGATCCTACGTAGAGTATGTAAGGGTAGCAGTGGTACGTATGAATCTGAGGGTGGTTGTGAGAGTTGTTTTCTATGAATGTGATGGTTGGACTGTAAATCGAGGGCAGACGCGTAAGGCGTCGCGGCGGGAGTGACACAGGGCCGAGATTCAGAATCACTGGGTCCGGGGCGGGGACGCACGTGAGCGCTCGCGCTCAGTGCTCATCGACGAGCTCGGGGGCGGCCTTTGCGAAGGCTTTGGAGGCGCTGATGAACTTGGCGAGGGCATTGAGGCCTGAGTGGGTGCCGAGAATGATCGGTGTTGAGATGGAGGGAGAGACGGATCGGAGGTGATGTCGTCCGCGCTCATATAGGTGGCATTCGGCGAGGATGTGGTCGCGTGTTTGGATGGCGGCGTCGCCGCATGGGCAGGCTGGTGATTCGGATGGTACGAAGCGCGCGTAATAGTCGCCGCGGAAGCACGTGAGAAGCATGCGGATCGCGCAGCCGGCAGCGCTTCTGCTGAGCTCCCATCACCCTGGTCCCTCCTTGCACGAATCTACGCGCTCAGCTTAGGACAGAATTGTGACTCCACCGAGCTTTACCAAAGGGTATCGTCCTCATTATTTGATGCCGGAGGACGTAGCTAAGAAGCCGAGCGCTTGGTCGTTATGGCTAACGGGAAAAAGACCATCCTCATACCCCTCCTAGCGTCGTACGAGGCAAGTGAATCACCAAATTACGCTAATTCCTGCCATAGGAAACCCTTCGTCGGAGTCGCAGGAACTTGAGGTGGCGGGAACCGAAAAGACGTCGTTTTAGTGCCATCAGCTTCTTCAGTCTAAATCGAATAATAATAATCGACTATGCGCTCCCTCTTCGTGTTCATATTCGTGCTTTCGTATCGGTATGCTATCCCAGGTTCCTCGTCACAGCTTCTGTCCCTTAGCAGAGGAGGGCTTGACGGTGCTGTGAACAGCGGAGACAAAGAGCTGCTTATACTCGCGGTCCCAAAGCTAGAGATGCAGTCAGCATCACGATCACCGCGCGGAATGCCAGAGGTCTCGAAATATTCAAGAGTGCTCACCTCACAACGCGCGGTCCGTATTCGTCCTTGGACACAGACAGAGGACGACACAATGCGCAGCGTCGTTCCTCTGGCGGATCGCCAAGAGGCCGGACGCAATCAAGTCGTCAACGTGCAGCTCAGACTCGGACAACGTAAATGGTACGTACAGCGGTGCGGGCTCGTGCCACGTCAGGTCCATACTCTGAGAGACGCCCGTGCCGTCTACGCCGACCGCAAGGCCCAGTCCAACAAGTGACGCTACCGAACACCTGCCGCACCGATTCATCAATCCCTCTCTCATGATGACGGGAGATATCACGCACGGGTCGACAATGTAGGCTGCGCAAGCGCCGTGCAACGTTCCGTGCACGTTGCACATATCTAGCGCCACCAATGATCAGAGTAAGCAGTTGCAGCGCTAGCATGCGGCAGGACGCACCTCGTGTTACGTCTATCTCCAGCACCACCTCGCACCGTGCCGGGATCTCGTTCAGTGTCATCTCTTGTATGCGGAGACGCTGACCGACGTCCGCGCCGTACGATCGCGCAGGCGTACTGACGAAGAAGGCAAGTGCGTTGGCGCACGTCTGCTTGTCGGCGGCGGACGCATTGCCCTTGATGTCTCCCACACAGACTTGCGTCTCGTCAGAAGTGGGTAAAGCGCGAAGGAATGCGTTAGGGTCAGATAATTTGGCTGCAGGCGCAGCTACTGGAGCAGGCATGGTGAGCTCAAGTCAAGGAGGTTTGGGCGATAGGGACGAGGGTGCTTTGAAGCTCCCTACGATCAGTGACTCCTTATAAATCCTCAGAAATTAACCATGAGGCGCAGCCGCGGAGGCTTCATGGTCGCTTTGGCGACTCCGAGCTTGAGCTTGATCTGCTTGCTCGGAATCCCGATGATCTGCATGAGCATCGTGGACGTGAGCAGCGAACTGCGCGTGTAATCGAAGCACAAGAGCACTCATCAGAGTCATCTGCTCCAGCTGCCTAAGTAAAGCACGCTGTTGGTGACCGTCTGCACAGCGGGAACACAGTGAGTTAGAGCCAACTTAAGTTAGGCGTTGAAGAAAACTGATCTTGCGGCTCAATCCCATACATCATGTCTGGCATTGCATTCATGTCTTTACTTGGCCAACAATTGATGCACGGGTAGCATTGAAGCACTGATTGAGCTCGACCAAAGTCACTTTAAGTCACAGTCAGGCGGAGGGATGTCAGTGACTTACATAACTAGGTTCAAGTTGATGTTTGAGATCTCAGGTCAATACATCAAAATAAGTAGCGCGTGTCACGTGAAAGGCACGCGTGTGGTTACTTTAATACTTCGCGACGAGTTACGACTGAGGGAACTTCTTCGTGAAGCCTTCGATCATCCTCGTTCCAGTCTTACACTCACAGTCCTATAACAGACTCTCTCAGCCCAAGTGCGCGTCAGGCATTATCTTCTGGCTTGAG
The DNA here is from genome assembly GCA_007026445.1 of Schizophyllum amplum. NCBI lineage: Eukaryota > Fungi > Basidiomycota > Agaricomycetes > Agaricales > Schizophyllaceae > Schizophyllum > Schizophyllum amplum. The sequence goes on from VDMD01000175.1 coordinate 30,514, forward strand.
CTGACACCTGTGTCTGCCAGGCGTCTGCTAGCGTAATGCCGAAAGACGAAACCAAGAAAAGCGCCGGGCGGCGCGTTGCTAACCTCATCGTGCTCACCGACGGAAAGAAATCCATCCTTATACCCCTCCCCAAGACATACGAGGCACGTCCTGCGCTTTCAGTGATTAATGTGCTAATAAGTACCTTAGGACGCACTTCGCACGGCTGCACGCCATCTTGGTGGTCGTGCATCGCAGTTCACGCTTGAGACGCGAGATCTTGGTATCTGCGGTGGCGCATTCATGGGAATTTCCCCCGAGGCTTGGGATTTGCTGAAACCCGAGCTGAAGACCATCCGCGCTATAGCTACCGATCGCACTCTGAGCATCAACGAGAGCACCCCTACGGTCAACCCACCCGTTGTCGCTACTACCGCGCCGCCATCCATCCAGCTCACTTTCGACTACTGGGGCGGCAGCGGCGCCATAGAGACTTTCCGAGTCAAGCTGAAGCCCACTGCATCAGTCAAGCATGCCACGACCATTGCAGCTGAGCATTTTGGTCGCGTCCTGGGCCTTTGCGAGGAAGACTTCAGGTTCCACTACGAGGGCGGTAGACTGAATCCATATCGCACCGTGGCGGATATGGGCCTGATGAAAGGCGAGCACATCACGGTTACGAAGAAACTACTGGGGGGCAAGCCCGTCATCTATCTCTATTCGCCGACCGCTATTGAGGCCACGGTGTGCCTGTCACTCGCGCCCGAGTGGGAGTTCTCCGCTGTCTACCCCGTCGTTCCGATCAAGAGGGCTCGTGCGGGTCAGACATTGCAATGGCGGGTGCGGACACGAGAGGATGGCACGTTACACGAGTTGAATACCGGCCTCGATGCCGCATATTTATTCTGGGAGGCAGAGTGCGTCTTCTCATTCCCGCAAGGATATGACCTTAACATGTCTCTAGAACCAACGGAGCAGGGACACTGAGTCCGCCTTCCTCACCGTCTACAGCGACACAGCCCTTACCAACAGCGGAAATCTTCAAGCCGACGCTGAGCGGTCTCTCGGATGGAGACTCTGTCCTTCTGTCGGTCAGGAAGATAACACCATACCTCGACGCCGCTCTAGTGGCCATGGGCCTTCACACGGAGGCGAGGACGTCTTTCATAACGTAAGATCCACTCAACTACTGCCGCACTGTCACTTTACGCACTGACTTATTTCTCTCTCCAGTTACTGGCTTCCCTCGCTGCTCAAGCACGAATATGTCGCCCTGCGCTTCGTCCAGCAGGCTGCATACGAACGCGCCGCGCCTTTGGAGATCGTACCCACACCGGACGTAGTGACGCGCATTTTCATGCTCTTCAAAGGCGTGGCTGCCCAGAATCTCCACGCATGGCCTGGAGCGCGGGCACAGGCGGACAAGCCGGCTGGAATCTGGAGGGACGTGGTGGGAGTACAGTTGGATAGAACGACTGACGCGAGCTTGTTCCGCGTCATCGAATGGGGCGGAATGGAGGTGCTGCAATGAGCGCATGCACTGGTTGGGTGATGCATAATCTTTCTCTAGTACCCATATACTGACACCATCTTGTAATGATACATCGACTGGGCCATGATGGCCATAAGTCCACCAATGGGTGAAATCGCCCCGTTCGAATCTTGGTGAACGCCATCATCTCAATCAAACCTCATGCCAGGTTTCGTATCGTTTAGAGAGGGCTTTCGCTGGCTGCCTGACGAGTTCGACGAGCCTACATTGACTATCGTCCTCTCCGGAAAAGACACAGGCGCCTTCGTGGACGTCCGATTCCTCCAAAAAAATAGCCGTTGTACTCTCGACTGGGCGTTTGCTGGCTTCCGTCATGCCGGTAGGCGCTTCACGCTATACATCCCTCCCTTGAAATACTCATCGATCCATGGCAGAGGGCAGCAACAGCGTCCGCTTTGAACATCTGCTTGACTCCCGTACCACGGTGCGTATCGACAGCATACACTCTTGCAAGACTCTCCGGCATCCGGAGCCAAGATTATCTTGTTATTGAAGGCCTGTATAGGATCCCGACTCCGTCATCGATGCTGGAACGATGACTGAGCTGTCCGAGATAGGCCGCTCACTCGAAAGCGGCTCGATGATCAATCCGAAGACTGGTAGGTGTACCCCCTACGAGGAGATATGGCAGGAGGAAGAAATCGCGTCCGATGTTGCCATCGTGCGTCGGCGCGATGGACAGATCTGGAAGGCACGCGTCGGGGAATGGCAGCTTGAAGTCGGAAGGGATGGAGAGGGCTGTTGGGCGTGGCAAGCGCGCCGCGCTGTTGGACGCTGGGACATAGCACATATAACAAAAGGCGCAGCATCCCCTCCGTTTTTTCTGCCCGACGACCGTGCTGCATTGGAGGATTGGGCTGCAGACGGTTGGGAAATAATCGAATGTAGCTGATGCGCCTTGATGTCAAGGCTGGGAAATAGGAGGTTGAACGTTGAACGTTGCACGTTTGAACGGCAGCAAGTTCGCTAGTACCTTGCAGCAGCCTTGCAGCTCGATGACCGTCGGCCCTCAGCAGACAGCGACGCTCCCCGTTTCTCGAGAAATAAGCTGTCGTGGGCATCATGGAAAACATACAGGCTCATGAAGGTAAATGCATACAGACCGCAGACATCCCGATGTCCTCGCAATAGATAAAAATGTCGTGTAAAGATGAGGGAGGTGTCACTTATATACCCGGAACACTAATGTCCATCGACCACAGCTGGTGATAGCCCGGCAGTGGGCAGCGATCCTCGCCGCGCGCTGTTGGCCGCCGCAACCGCACGCAGCATGTTCCCGCCGCTAGGCCGCTTCGTCAGGCCCTTCGCTGGCGCGCTGGAACCCGCGCGGTCGACGCGCTTGAGGAACGGACTCGGCAGATTTTCCTCGTCCTTGAGGTCGTACCGCGGCGTCGGTGGCACGGCCGCGGGAACGGTAGCGGCGCGTTGGATCACAGGCGCTGCCTTCGGTTTCTTCGTTATCACAGTTGCAGCAGATGCCGACAAACCTGACGGGTCGGACATTGATGGCGACATCGTCTCGCCCTTTTCGCCCCTGCCTGGCAGGGTAGGCCGTCGCGAGCCGCGGATTGACGGTCGGCGGAGACGAGTAGGCGGCGCGGATACGGCGCCTGGACGCGAGCTGGACGTTGTTCGCGTCGCGGAGGTGCGCGGTCGGTCCTCGCTCTGCTTGCGCACAGGTCGCGGCCGCTCCTTCCCAGAACTCGGGCTCGGCGGCGAAGTACGATGCTCGGATGACCGTCCGCTGCCACTACTCAAGCGAGTCTCCGGCTCCTCGTCATCCTCGTCATCCGTCTCGCCCTCGTCGAAGTCGAAGATCTTGGCGAAATTGAGCCCGACTCGAGGCGACTTGCAGAACAGGTCGACGAGCTCGGCGGGTTTGGGTGTCGCGAGGGTCTCGCCAGTGGCTGTCAGCACGACACCCTTCATAGCGGACGGCATGTTGACTTTGGGCATGGTAACACGGGCAATGGGGGTGGATATCGCGGGGAAGGGACTGGCGGGTGGGGGGCGGGGGCGAGGGGTAGGGGCAGCAGCACTGCGCTGCGATTTCTTCGTAGAATCGGTGTCGTGCGTCGTCATGCGAGCCAGGGGCTCAAGCAGGTTCTTGACTTCCTCCAAAGGAGTCTTCTCTTTGCGGCCTGGATCTCATGAGCATGTGCCCACTTGGATGTAAAGAGTGCCTTACCTTTCGCCGTCTTGCTAGCATCTTCCCACTCCTTCATCTTGCGTTCGAGCTCCGTGCGTGTGCTCTCAATGCGCTGCTCCTCTTCCTGTAGCTCCTCTTGGCGTGCATTCACCCACTGCACCCGCTCCTCAATTTCCTTCACACGCTCGTCGTAATCCTGCTCCATCTGTGCCTCACGGGTCTGCATGGCCTGGAAGAGCTCCGCCTCCCTTGTCCGCACGGCCTCCATGATCTCTTCCTCGCGACGAGCCATGGCGGCGGCAACCTCCTGCTCGTGCTTCGTCACCAACACACGCAGCTCTTCCTCGCGTTTGGTGACCGCATCCTTCATTGCCGTTTCAACGTCCTCTTGAGTATAGCACCGCAGGCTCTGCTCTTGCTGGACCGTCGCCAGGAGCTGCTGCAGATGCCCGATCTCCGCGTCCTTCTGTGACAACGCCACGTGGAACTGGCTCTCCCGCTCTGCTGCTGCCGCCTCTCTCGCGGCAACCTCACGTTCCCTGGCGATGATGTTTGTCTTGTGGGTCTTAACAGCAGACAACCTGACGAGAGTCAGACGCTATGATAGAAGTCAAAGTGAAGCGCATACATCTTGTCTGTTTCTGCTGTCTTGTGTGCGAGTTCGAGACGCTCGTGCTGGAGTAACTGCGCAGCGGAAGGTCGCATCGCAGGCTAAACAGTCGTTAAGGTATGAAGCTATGTGAGTTGAGTTTCGGCACTCACGTTGAGATTCAGCATGGCTTTGATGACACCGGACAGTGATTGTGAGTATCCTCGAGGCAAAGGAGGGATACGCCCATTTCTAGAAGAGAAATGTAAGCCGAGACCCATGATGCACGATGCAGCGTACCTGATGAGTATGTTCAATTCGTTATGCGTCTTCGCTTCGTGGAAAGGAGGCTTCAGCGCGCAAAGCTCGTATATGAGGCAGCCGAGTGACCAGATGTCCGACTTTGAGTCGTACGCCTTCCCTTGCATAAGCTCAGGCGACATGTAATACGGTGTCTAAGAATCTCATCAGCCTGACAGATGAGGAGAATATGCATACACACGTACGCCAACGTATGTGTTTGCGAAGCTCGCCTGTGCGAGCGCCTTGGACAGACCAAAGTCTCCCAGTTTTACCGTGTTGCTCTCGTCAAGGAATACTGCATGGCGTTGAGTCTGATGCATAGCCGCCGTTGGAGCGACGCACCGTTGTCAGGCTTCAGATCCCTATGCAATATCTGTGCTCGGCGTTCCCTGCCGTCCCCATCCAACCCGTTGCTCCCTGAGCGTTCGTGTCCATGCGGGTGGTGGCAATGGTGCAACGCGAGCAATATCTGCAGAAAGTAGTTCCAGATCGTGTCCTCGGGTATCGGCCGGTTATGCTTCGTCGCCTGCTTGATGATGGTCGAGAGATCCCCGCCACCGCAGTACTCCATGACGATGTAGAGCACCCCGGCATCGCGGTCAACGTAGCGGTCGTGATATCGTACTATATGGTCATGATGGAGGTCCTTGAGGATGTTGCTGCAGGGTGATAATGGTCAATTTTAGGACACGAGGCGCGTTTGCAGTAGACGCACACTTCGGCGACGATCTGCTTGCGGTCGCGCTCGCTCATGCGCTCAAAATTGAGTTCCTTCCGGGCAAAAACCTGGTAAGCGCGTTCAGCGCTGGGACGCCACGCAGTGGCAGGTACACGCACCAGCCCGTCCGATTTTCTCCTGACTTTGCGGATAATCCCAAATGAGCCGTTACCGATAACGTCGACGGAGTCGTACATCTCGAGGAAGTTCGCCATAGTGGTCGTAGCCGCCCGAGGCCTGAGGGCGCGGTTCGGCGGAAGTGATGAGTCTGCGGACAACCACAAAAGGCAGGATGTCAACAGGAAGAGCGGATCACGTGGCCGCGCGCGTCACATTAGAACGCGGTCCGACTTCCTGCCTCTTCCTGCCCTTTTCGGTAGACAATGTATCATTCAGTCGGCCAGCATGGCTTCGCTATCATAGAATGCTTTATATTGCTACAGACGACTCCCGATGCCCAGAATGAATAATGCTACAGTGAAATGTGTGTGATATGGAAGACAAGACAAGCCTAAGATAGATGTCCCTAGAACCCAAGATGCGTCTAAGCCGCAGCGTAGAGCCTTTTCGTGTACCTGTAGAACGACAGTCAGGAAAATCATGAAAAGAATGCAGAAAGGAAGAACAACGCACGAGTTGAGGCCATGTACACCACCCTCGATCTGGGCGCTGGCGGTGCGCAACTCGAAGCGCACTTTGCCAGCACCCACACCCTCGCGCAGCTCCGACACGCTCCTCACGCCGATATCCTGGAACGAGTGCTGCACGCCGACGTACAAGTAGGGCAAGAATGCCTTGACGCTGCCCTTGTCTTGCACATCGCCGCTGACGCCCTGCGCGACCTTGACCGCGCTGCTCTCCGAGAAGTAACGCGACGTCGCCGCGTTCTCCAGCGTCGCGTTCGTCTTTGGCGCGGGGTACTTGCTCGACGCCGTCTCCTGGACCGCGTTGACCTTCGAGTTGATCCCAGCCGGCTTGTTCTGCTCCATGGCCTCCAAGCTGCCCATGCCGCGGTACGCCTTGACGCGCTTGCCGTCGTGGTAGAAGTACTCGCCGGGCGCCTCCTCCGTACCGGCGAGCAAGCCTCCCATCATAACAGCGCCAGCACCGAGGGCGAGCGCCTTGACTATATGACCGACGTTGCTGACACCACCGTCGGCGATGACGGGCACGCCGAACTTGTTGGCGAACTCCGCAACGGCGTAGACGGCGGTGGCCTGGGGCCGCCCAACGGCCATGACCTCCTGCGTGATGCAGATGGAACCGGATCCCATACCAATGCGCAAGGCGTCCGCACCGGCTGCGATGAGCGATGCAGCCTGCTCGCGCGTGACGACGTTGCCAGCAATAACCTCGAGCTTAGGGTATTTCGACTTGATATAGTGGATCATATCAATCTGGAAGATCGAGTTGCCTTGGGAGGAGTCGAGGACGACGATATCAAGCCCAGCCTCGCAGAGGAGATCAAGGCGGATGCGGTCGGAGGGACGCGTGCCCACAGCAGCAGCCGCGTACAGCTGCTTGCTCTCCGGGTTCTTCGACGCGAGCGGGTATGACTGGTTCTTGAGCAGGTCGGAGCGTGAGAGCAGAGAGACGAGCTCGCCCTTCCCGTTGACGATGGGAAGCTTGCCCTTCTTCGAGTCGCGGAGAATGTCGTTGGCCTCGGTAAGTGTGACGCCCTGGCGCGCAGTGACGAGGTCCGTGGTCATGACTTGCGACAGAGGGGACTCCATGTTACGGAACTGAACATCGCGCGAAGTCACGATGCCAACCAGCTTGCCACCGACCGCACCCGTCTCTGCATAAGAGTGTTAGTGCGTGTGTCGAAGACAGCATACAGATTTTATCAGAATGGATATCGTGAAAACACGCTTCCGCACGTCACGCATGGGTTGCCAGATAGGGATTGCACGCGTTAGCTCGGCAGAACGAAGGTTGTATGATTCATCCTATGTTCGCAGTTCAAACGAGTGCTCACCAGTGATAGGTATGCCGCAGAACCCAAGGCGGCTTTTGATGTCCAGCACGTCCGCGACGGTGTTCGTTGGGGACAGGACGATCGGCTCCGAGATAAAGCCATTTTCATGGCGCTTGACCGCGCGCACCATCGCCGCCTGCGCCTCCGCAGACTGGTTGTGATGAATAACACCCAGACCACCAAGCAGCTGACAAGGGCAACATCCAGTCAGCCGCCCGATCTCGATCAGGAAGTAACGCTTGACTCACCGCCATAGCGATCGCCATCTCCCCCTCCGTCACGGTGTCCATCGGGCTGCTGATGAACGGCGTCTTGAGCACGACGTTGCGCGTGATGCGGCTCTCCGTGAGGACCTCCGACGCCGGGAAGTCAATCTTGCCCGGCAGGAGGAGGAAGTCGTTGTACGTGAGGCCCCCGTGCTGCGTCGAGTCCATAAGCTCGGCGACGGAGAGCCCATCAGAGCGGGAGTACGTCTGGAGGTGGGCGAGGGCGTCGGAGGGGGAGAGAAGGGCAGGCATGGTGGGCGAAGGAGCCAAATTAAAAAATTTGGCCTGCGCGCAACTGCGCGCTTTTGAGTAAGCCGCTTGGACTGATAAGCACGTGGTTGGATGCTGCCGAGGCCAATCTGATCGTGTGGGAGTCCGTGTGGCAGTGTCATAGTTGGTCTTCGTTCATTGTCCTTTGACTGCAGCGGCTGCTTTACCCTTCTCTACAAGAAGCTGTCGTATCTTGCTTAACTGCGCTGAGAAATTGGATGATCTCTCGTGCACCGTCTTGGAGCAAGCCTTCCCTCGCTGCTCGCAGAACGAATTAGCGCCCAATGAATTGAAGTTGGTATGCAAACCACACGTCGTCCGTGCGTTCACCGCGCGTAAGGCTCGCCTTCTACATGGTCGCAATCATAGGGTCACCGCTCTGAAAATACCCTCTGCCCTGCCCTCTGCCCATGGCCACGCCTTCAAGGCCTGTGACCCTTCCAGCCGAATGACTCACTGTACGAGCCCTTGGTGAGCATTCACCACGCACTTGCTAGCCTCGTCCAACTTTCATTGATCACTTTATTGGAAATCGCTATTGAAACTTTCCTACGCGAAGCCGCAGCTTAGTTGCAGTAGCCAATGATCTCGCGACGCAGCGCTCAAGGTTCTGCTCGTTTTCGACTCAATGACTCGGCGCATTGTGCTATTGAACTGCCGATTTAAACATCTTTTTCGCTCGAGATAAGTGCAAGTGTTCTCTTCCGCCAAGCTCGCTCTCCCTGTCTCAAGGTCACGAGAGCTTTAGTTCGCAGTCTTGGAAGCACGACAGCGTTCCCGGTCCAGATCCATTCCACATGTCCCCCATGCGTCCGGCACCGTTCTTCGACCGCGAAGTCAGATGACATGACTTCATGCTCGCGCCGGACACGAGCAGTGATCTCCCTCTCATCGCTCACCGCCGGTCTTTTACAGCCCCTAGTAACGCCCGCCTAGCCATGTACGAACCCGACCGCAAATGGTGGAAGGAGGCCGTCATCTACCAAATCTACCCCATCTCCTTCTTCGACTCGAACGGCGACGGCTTCGGCGATCTCAACGGGATCAGCAGCAAGCTCGACTACCTGAAGGACTTGGGCGTCAACGTGCTCTGGCTCTCCCCGATTTACAAATCCCCGCTGGCGGATTATGGCTACGATATGTGAGTGCAGGGTATCCATCAGTGTCAGTCTGATGAACTGCCTCAGTTCGGATTATCGCACCATCGATCCACGTTACGGGACGCTAGGGGATTGGGACAACCTGCTCAAGGGTGTGCATGATCGCGGCATGAAGCTCATGTGAGTATTCGCTATGCGGTTGACTAAGCTAACGCGACTGACAGGATGGATCTGGTCGTGAATCACACTTCGGATGAGGTATGCACGGTGAGAGCCCTGGCAATTCACGAGCTCAACTCGCGCAGCACGCGTGGTTCCAAGAATCTCTGAAAGGGAAGGACGACGCCAAGCGAGACTACTACATCTGGCGCCCGCCCAAACTAGCCGAAGACGGATCTCGCCAGCCGCCCAATAACTGGCGTTCAGTCTTCCAAGGCTCGGCCTGGGAGTATGACAAGCAGTCCGACGAGTATTATCTTCACTTGTACGTGGCCAAGCAGCCCGATTTGAACTGGGACAACCCGACGGTTCGTGATGCGGTATGGGATATCATGCGGTTCTGGATCGACCGCGGTTGCGATGGCTTCAGGGTGAGTGGGCAATTGACTCTTGGCTGAGAGACCGAGGGTTCGACTAAGGCTATGGTAGATGGATGTCATCAACCTCATATCGAAGGTCCCTGGGCTACCCGACGCACCGGTAGCAGAGCCGAACGAAAAGTATCAACCAGCTAGCGAATTCTACACGAATGGGTATGGTCTTCCCCATTATTTCGTACTCGTATTGACCATGTCAATTGGCAGTCCAAGAGTACACGAGTACATCCAACAAATGCATCGAGAGGTCCTGTCGAGTCAGTCTTCGCGCCCCCAATAATTTATGACGCTAACGCCCTCGCCACAGAACACGACCTCATAACTGTCGGCGAAGCACCGTTCTCCTACGACGAAAGTGCCCTCTGCAAGTACGTCCTCCCCGCGAACAAGGAACTGCAAATGGTCTTCCAGTTCGAGCTCGTCGACATCGACTCACCCAAAGGCCCCGACCGCTCTTCCTTGGCTCCTCGCGCCTGGAAACTCACTGAGTTCAAAACTATCATCAACAAGTGGCAAGCTTACAAGAGGGACGAAGGTTATTGGAACGCGTACATGTTCACTGGGTCTTCGTGCGGTTCATAATTGCTGAATCGCTACGCAGCGTATATATCGAGAACCACGACCAGGCGCGGTCGGTGAGCCGGTTCGGCAACGACGCAGACAACCGCGTGCGCACGCTTTCAGCGAAGATGCTTGCAGTGATGCAGGCAACGCAATGCGGCACGTTGTACGTCTACCAGGGCGAGGAGCTCGGGATGCACAATTTCCCGCGCAGTTGGCCCCTTGAGGAGTACAAGGACGTAGCAACACAGAATTATTACAACCGGTACGTGATCTACGTGCCTTCCTCGATGATACTCACCTGTGCTCAGAGTGCTAGAAAATAGACGTCGCGAGACAGGTCGGGACGATGTTGACATGTCAGACGTTATGGATGGTCTGCAGAAGAAAGCACGCGATCATGCGCGGACGCCAGTACAGGTACGTTCAGGCCGCTTCCACGCATCAGTGGCTGAGCTCATTTTCACCAGTGGGATTCGACGCCAAATGGCGGCTTCACCTCTGGCACGCCCTGGATGAGAGTCAACGACGATTACCCTACCTGGAATGCTGCGAAGCAAATGGCCGACCCGGACAGTGTACGCTCCTTTTGGAAGCGCATGCTCGCCTTGAGAAAGGAGAAGCCCATACTGGTACGAACCATCCCTCGATGACAATTGCTCTCTGACGCGTCTACAGGTTTATGGCGATTTCAAGCTCATACTGCCAGATGACGAAGAGGTGTTTGCGTATCAGCGGACCCTTGGAGCTTCCACCGCCTTGATATACCTCAATTTTACTGGAAAAGACACGGAGGCGGCGTTCCCGACTGGTGTACGCTCTCAGCTCACTTACGCGTTCGGTAATTATCCTGAAGCTAGCGAGTCACCCGCTGGCATCCTACTTCGGCCATACCAAGCATGCATATACTTTTCGACCGCTTGATGCACTCCGGTCTTCATCATCGCCAGCTTGAGTTGGTGTACAACTGATTATCATACGGACATTTGCGTCATAATCACCTGAAATTATTCCTCGTCTGCGAGGGAGT
>VDMD01000176.1:0-41291 GCA_007026445.1 Schizophyllum amplum
GCAAACGAACTTGCCAACGCGGCAGGAGCCTGGGTACGCGGACGCTGAGGCAGCTGCACTCGGCGATCCTGGGGCTCTGTGCGCTCATACAGAGCGCGCCGTACACTGTGGAGCCGTGGTGCCCCCTTGACCGGCAGTTCGTTTTTCGCCCCTTTCAGATAGATGTAGCTGACGAGTATTGCAGTTCTGGCTACTCATGCAGCGGATCCGCCCCCGATCTCGACGACCATCCGCAAGACGGCTGGGGACTTCAAGAAGGTGCGTGAAGTCTAATTTTGTACGGTGTCGTGCTCAGGAAGGATGTTCCGCAGACGCACCAGGATACGTGGCATACGGACCAGAATGCATTCGACGAGAGCAGTTGCAGAATTTGTCGACGATGCTCGTTGGGACTCCTACTGTAGTGCCTACTGCTTGATTCCACTTCTCTCGGAGGTTTGCTGACCACGGAGACAGATGCGTGAAAGTGTACAGCACCTAATCCACTATATACGAGACAGCGGATGCCTGAAAGATATCACGAATTGTACGATATGGACTAATCGAATGTTGAATGTTATGTATCGTCGCTCTGCTGTTGCTATTTTTGTACAGAACGCGTCGCCGTGTAGATCAAGTCGCTGCATACACTCGATTCAGATCAGAAGACGCAGCGCCAGTGAGTGCGTCCGACGCATGGGCCAGAGCATGCCAGAGCGCGCGAGAGGCAGCAGAACAATGCTAGGACCTCGAGACGCAGCAGAAGACGGCGTCGCCTGCGCCGCAGGCCTCTGGCTCCATCGATGGTGCCCTGGCCATCCGTCAGGTGGTCCGCGGCGCGGCAGACATGAAGGTGTGGTCGGCGATGGGAGCGTGGTGGACGTGGGGGTGTCGTAGGCGATGGGGGCGTGGCAAACATGAGTTGATGCACTGTGAACCGAGTGTGTTGATACCGATGATACGGGCCCTCGAGGCCATGCCGAGTGGGGGTGACAAAGGGACGGACAAGCGGCCGTTGTCCGGCCACGTAGTAAGTAAGAAAAGAAAATTTCGTCGGGGCTCGACGGTTCGGATTGCCCGCCTCGCATTTTTGGAGTCGCCTCACCTTGTACGGAACGCTTCGCCTATCCTATGGAGATCCGTAGCCGATAGCGGCGAGAATGTCATGGTGGCACGGGAACGTACTGACGGGGAAGGGCGGTGGCGCGCAGGCGCACGACTCGCAGGCGAGGTTGGCGCGTTCTGAGAAATTCTAGAGATGGATGACGCTGTACGTCCTTCCGATATGAAGTCGGCGGGGCGGTAGAGAGGCGTTGCGCGCGTTCTGTGATGTTCTTTTCGACGGGCGTGAGAGCGATGGACGTACAGATTATCGGAGAGCCTGACCAGATGATGCTCTCGCAGAATGAAAGGCAGCAAACGCGCAAAAGAAGGACACCCGTAGGGATCGTGGAGGTACCTCCGCCGAGTCTGTCACGGGAGACTGGGAAGAGCAGTACGCATTGGGGGACACCTTTGTGTTGAAGAGGACATGGATGTCCCGCGATGAGTCACCGATGGGGGCGCTGATCTCGGGGTAGGAACGTACGCGCTTGCGGGAACGCGAACAGCTCGTCCTCGACACGCTTTCTGGGCGCGGAAGCGAGGCCAAGGGGGCGAATGGAAGGATCGATGCTCGGCTTCGCAATATGTCAAGGCAGAATCAGGGCGCTGATACACGCATTCTGCATGAGGCGGCGCAGAGGTAGGCGCAAGTCTGTGAATTGAGATGGGTATTCGCGTACTGGCTATTGGTTGCAGGCACCCCCAAGAACAAAGGAAAACAACGGAATGCGGTGGGCTTGGGGAGGAAGATCAGCAGACGGGGAGCGCTCGACACACGTCGTACATGCGTCGGCGGCGTCGCCAAACAAAATTTCCAACACGGGCACTCCGTCCCAAACAGGCAATTCTCCGGCCGCGACCGGTGACGTGAGGATAGACGCGACAGCTGGGCTCTTGTTTGCCAGATATTCCTTGCCTTTGTCTCTGTCCAGCGAACAGCCAAGTCGCGACTCCGCCAGCACCGTCGCGTCCGGGATCCAGCGCGAAAGCGGTGGTTTTGGAGTATCATTTATTGCGTAAATTATACGAAACACAGCAGCGAGGCAAACGCCGGGCACGTTGCCATCAAAAAGCCCGCCTTGCGCCCGGCCTCTTTCTCTTCTCTCCACCATCTCCCAGTCGTCTTCTGTCGTGCGCCCGCGGCAGATTCGACGCCCCAGGCCCCAAAAGCCGCTTACGACTCACGATCCCGCCTATATATCCGCCCCGCAGCCCCCCATCCCCTCTGCTCATCCATCCGAGCTCGGGCGCTATCTATCGGGACTGCTTTATTGCTCTCTTTATTCTTGTCTCTGCAACACAGAACAAGGCCCTAACTTACTGGTGCGCTTCGATGCGCCTCGTGTACCATCACAAGCTCATCATACACAGTTAAATGAACGACGCAGTCACGATCTCAACCCAGACGTATTTTGGCACGCCAGACTCGCTTCTCTCGCCCCTCCATCTCTCCAGCGCCAAGGAATCCTCCCTAGAGGTGTGTGTTTAGCGCGTACACATGTTCTTGTACTGACCTCCGTCGAAGAACTGGAACCCCCTTCTGTCCGCTGTCCGCCCGACCCCTCACAAAAACACAACCAAGATGCCGTCCCGCACCGACAACAATGGCAGCGCTGAGCCCCTGAACGCCAGTCGCTGGCGCGTCAACAGCAGCGGCCAGCTCGTGTCCGCCGAAGCCAACCCTGGTTGGGACCTTGCCGACGAGATCGTGCGGCTCAAGATCGGCGACGTCACCGGCGAGGCTGACAACGGTCGCATGCGCACCCCGCCCAAGTCAGTGCTGGCGACTACCGCCGTCGCTCAGCTAACCGAGTCTAGCCCGCTCGACTCGAACTCCGCCCCCAGCGTTGACTCTTCTCCCGACGGGTCTACACGTGCCATGGCCATCCCCCACTCCCGCGAGTCTTCCGGCGACACGTCCACCTCTGATTCACATGAGGCGTCGAGCTCGCCCCCCAAGGACCTCGGCCTTCAACCCGTCGACAACCGGCCGTGGGATGCCATCAGCCCCGTCGACCAGCCGTCCTACCCCTCGCTTATGGCGCAGACCGCCCCCCGTCAGCAGTACGACTATCGCTCGACGACCCAGGGTACCGAAGCTGCCAACGGCGACGACCTTCAGATCGACTACAGTCTGCCTCATCGCAACTACAACCCGATCCCCCAAGGCTCGCCCTCGTTCCCCAACGGCCGCCCCGCCCCTGCGAATGTTGCGCCCGTGTATCGCCAACCTCCACCGCTCCGAGGCTATGCGGGGCAAGGTTTGATCCCAAGTCCGACGGGCATGGCCTATCCTGGCGGCCATCAAAGTTCTTCGTCACTCGGTAACAGCCAGCAGTTATATGACATGATGTTGCCTGGAGCGCCCGACAACCATCCTGCGATCGCCCGCCTTCAGCAGCAGCACAACGTCTACCCGCCGCGCACCCACCACCGCTCCATCTCGGACTCGTCCAGCGTTCCCGACGTCAATTCCATCGCTCTCATGACGGGCAACATGCAGTCGTACGGTGCGCCGGGTATCTATCCTGGCATGCCGCAGGCGCTGCCGATGTACAACCAATTCTACGGTGCAACGGATCCGTACGGTCGCGTCACGGAGGCGCAGGCACTGGCAGCCGCCGCCAGGCTTCAACAGAGTTATAACTCCCAAGTCGCGTACGTCCCTCTCAGCGTCGGTCCCAGTCCACTGGAAGATGACAGACGGTCCAATACTAGCTCTAACGGCCCGAGTGCCAATAACCGCAAGTTGGGCCTCTACAAGACAGAGCTGTGCAGGAGCTGGGAGGAGAAGGGCTCCTGCCGCTACGGAGCCAAGTGCCAGTTCGCTCACGGCGAAGAAGAGCTTAGGACGGTGCAGCGGCACCCCAAGTACAAGACGGAGATCTGCCGCGTACGTAACACGTGTTGCTTATCATTCTGATGCTGACGGATCGGCAGACGTTCTGGGTGTCGGGATCATGCCCGTACGGCAAGCGTTGCTGTTTCATCCACACTGAGCTACCGCAAGGCGCCGCAGGTGCTCCACCGCCCGCAGGAGCTGACGGCAACGCCCCCGCTGCGTCTCGCCCCGACAACCGCGCTCGCTCGGGCAGCACGACCAGCGACCCGTCGGACGCGCCTGTCTCGCTCCTCGCTCGCATCAAGCGCGAGAACGCCGGGACACCTGTCGACGTCAACTCCGCCAACGGTCTTCTGCGCCCGGGCTCGCTGCGCGTCGACACCTCGGCGCTCGACACGAACGTCAGCAAGCAAAACAAATCCGCGTACCCGACGTTCCCCGGGAACAACATCATGTTCCCTCAACCCGAGCAGGTGAACAAGCGCAGCTCGCCTGCTCCTGCTGGCCCTGTGACGGCGGGACCGGACTTTGGGCGTCACCTCGGCGCGCGCTTGAGCATCGTCGGCAGCAACGACGTGAGTTCATGCTGGTTACATGTCCCGGGCTTTGCTGACCTCCGTATAGCAGCGTCCCGGCCACCGCCAGACGCCGTCCAACTCGAGCCAGCGGGACACCGAGGGTCTCACGCCTACGACGCAGGGTGGTCACCAGTACTCGCTGTCTGGCGACTCTGGCCGCATCAACGGCCACGTCCGCGGCAGCAGCGCTGGCAACTGGAGCTCGCTCGCGCGCAACCTCGGACCGTCGCCCGCGCAGTACTCGGCCGCAAGCCCCGTTGGGGAGCGCCCGATGAACTCGCCGTGGACGACGACCGAGCTCGTCGCCGGCGGGGGCAAGAAGGCGGCCTGGCCTTGATCACGCCAAGCGCCGCAGGGAGCACGTTATAACTTGATCTGTCATTATCCTCTTTGTCTCTTGGTTGCTGTGCCCGGGCCGCTTGGTCGGACGGACATCGTATTTTCTTCTTCAACAACCCCTTACCTTGCTCCCTATCCCCCTTCCCCGCGCAACGAAACAATGTCATGACTCTCGTATCTTCTCTGATTGTAGGAATATCCGACGTCGGTGCTCTCGCCGCAGGCGCCCTCTTCCCCTCTTCCTCGCAAAACGGGTGAGAGGGGCGGGGGTGCTCGCATTGCATCGGCGCTCTTGATTGTTTATTACTACTACTAGTGCTCCCCGAATTGTGTCTTCCCTCATCGCATCCATCGTCGTCTCTCACATCTGCAACAATGTTTTTATTCCACTTCAATACATATTTTGCCCCATGTCCTCCTTTGTCTACGCTCTATCCACTGCTACGAAGTATACTTATTTTTCATAAGCGTGCGTTGGAAGGAGGAGGTGGTATATGACTGATGATGATCTTTGACGATGGGAGGTGTGAGAGGGCGTGAGTGAGCTTCGTCTTTGTGCGTCGTCGTCTTCGGGTTCGTGAAACCCAGCTTGATTGGTATTGCTGGGCGATACTTATTTGAATGGGATGGACGTCGTGAAACGGGATCTGCATGGTTGCATCAGAACTTCGGAGTCACTGAAGGGCTTTATGACCGGGGTCAGTAAGGTGGCAGTCTAAGACGAGCGGCCGCAGTGACTTGAGTGGTTTCATCCAAGGACTTACAACGGTACCACCTTCGGTGGTTTCAGCATATTATGGTCCGACGTCCAGGGAACGTCGGCAGCCGCTTTGCGCGAGAATGAATAGGTGCCTGCTTTGAGCGTTCGAGGGCCACTTTTCAAGCATGCCCCGCAAATGCGCAGGCTCTACAGCCCAGGTTGTTACTCACGAGAGCCTCAAGTCCTGGTGTTTCCAGAAGCAAGTCCACGATGATGAACAGGCAGCGTCTATAAAAATTGTGTGAAGAAGTAACATAGTTAGGTATGTAAAAGCCTATGGTAGTTGAGTACCAGGTATCCAAGACTGATCCGTCCACAGGTCACTTGAACCCTCCTCTACATCGCGCGAATGCGCCTCTACACGAATCCACGGTGCGTCAGACGAAGAAAGAAAGCGCCATCTACAGCGCGTATTTATGGCCGCAGCTCCCTCCGTATGCACCCTTCAGCACCCTTCACAAAAAGACTCGCTCGAACCCTACAAGATCCCCAAGGCTCGCACTTCCCGCCGGAAGCCCTCCATCCGGCAGCGCGCGTAGTTGATGTAGTCGAACTCCGGCTCCTCCACCGCGCTCTCGATGTCCTCGCGCGCCTGCACGAGCCCCCAGATCGCCCACATCGCGTGCGATGCCGGACTCCAAGCGCGGACCTGCTCCTCCAACGTCGCCAACCAGGACTCGCCCGCGGACCTGACGCCTGCGTGTTCTGCGTACGCCGCGTACATGTTCCGCCTCTGCTCTGGCGTTGGGTAGCGCTCGGGGTCGAGCAAATGCGGCGTGGGGCCGTGGTAGTCTGCCGTCCACTCGTGGAAGTGGTTGGCGATGTCGAAAGCGGCGGGGTTTGGGGCTGCATATTCAAAGTCCACGACGATGATCTAGGTGAAGCTCTGCTCAACACGAGAAAGAAAGAAACGAGGCATTGCACGAACCTGGCGGTGTTCGGGCAGGTTAGGCGAGACAGTCTTCAAGCGAAGAAGGTTCCCGTATTGCGTGTCATTGTGTGCGAAAACGCGCCGGTTCCCATCCTTCTGGTCGTCAATGGTGGCTAGCCAGCCCATGTATCTCCGCCAGTCGGCCTCGAAGGCGTCGATGTCGATCTCCTGGCGTACCACCTTCAAGATAGCCGGAAGCGCAAGTACCTCACGCGCGGGCGCGAGCCATGAATTGACATTCGCCGACGCTGCGATCTCCCACTCCGCACCATCCTCTACGACATCGATATCTACTGAGTGCAGCTCCGCCATACGCGCGCCGATCCAACGACTGATCTGCGGGTCGCGCAGGTCCGCCGCGGACAGCGTAGTGGACTCGAAGTACTCCTCCACACGTCCGTTCGCGAAGGTGCCATATACGAGTGGGCCGATGTGGTAGCGGGAGGAGAGCATGTGCAGGGTGTGCAACTCGCGAGGACGGGAGATGAGCTCGCCCGAGGACGCCCCGTAGATGCGCAGGAGAAGCGTATGCGCGTCGGGGACGGAGGGGCAGGAGATGAAGAAGACGGCATTCGTGAGTGAACCCGAGACTTTGAAGACGTCGATGCTCTGAGGAGTGATCGACGGGTAGGCCCAGGTCGGGACGCTGATCGTGTGTATGATATCTAGGAGCTTAGCAGCAAAGGTTTCGTGCTTGTAGTGCCTGCAAGGTATATGTCAGCGCTGTGAAAGGGAGAAGAAGTGTGGGGCGACGCAAACCATGGCAGCGATGGGTGCACTGTCTAGCCTTGGAGGATGAGAAGCGGGTGTTTGGAGAGAGGGCACTCACTTGGCTTTCAAAGATATCGGGGAATGAGCCAAGTCTTCTTCCTTCACTGTCTCTGGAACGAAGGACAGGTCGGAGCTGGTGGACGCGGTGGATGCGGTGCTCATCGAAGAGTGATGGAGGGGTCCAACTGGGCGGACGGCGGGGAGGGACGCTGTGGAGGAATCTGGTCCGATAACAGGCGCGGCCATGTTGGACCCGAGCATCTTGGACGGTCGCTTGTGAAAGTGGTAGCGGTGGGGATGGTGGGGGAAGCGGAGCAAGAGAGATTTAGGGTCTCGTGTGACAAAATGGTGGTGTGACTGCATTTTTTCTTATGTTCTCCGGATTTCTTATCGTGTGCGCATCAACAGGGGCGGCGGGCGGACAACTTGGTGGGCGGCGTCGTTGAAGATGGCGGTAGGTCCGAAGCTGTTTTTTGTCCATTGTTTGTCTAAAGAGGTCTTGCTGTAAGGATGACGTCGGAGCTCCTACGATGCCCTGGCACGCGATCCGTTTCCGCCGTTCCTTATATCCTTTCGGAAGGTTTTATTTCTCAAGGGGGTTGCCACGTTTGGTAACGACGCCCGCGACGCCGCCACCGAACCAAGATTCGTCCCACCGTCGCGATAAATCAAAAAAAGCGTGCGCGTGTAACTCTCCAGACATGTATATAATACTCTGTACCTGTGAACGTGTGTTCATTCGAAGGGCAGTCATGGCTTCCGCGAGGCGATACTTATGACGTCCACAAAAGATCATGCCCACCGCGACGTGCATGTCTGTTCATTAGTTGCTCAAATCAGCTATCGGAACATGCAGTGTTTCGTTGAAGAGGTCCTTGGGTACCTAGTCATCCGTTCAAGCCGGCGATGAACGATTGTCTTGTATACACTTTCGGAACACAGGCAGGAGCTAGTGAGTTAGGTGGCCATAAATTACGAAGGTGGACAAACGATCCGGCACATTGTACCCGTATACCTCGGATCTGGAAAGAAGCTGGTGGCAAGGACGCTGGGTAAAGTTTTCGTACGTAAATTGCATGTCGAATACAATAGAAAGAAACATGGTGCTATCAGTACAGATACATATTAATTGGACAGTCGCACTATGAAAAATTCTGGTGCGGCTTATGCAGGCGTCTTAGCTTGCCCTTCACTTGAGTCTCCAGCGGACACGCTCTTGTCATCGCTCGCCGTCGAGAGCGTTCGTAGCGCGAACGAGACCTGCAACAAGTTCATCCCAGGAGACTCAATCAACCGAGACGTGAACTCACCACTAGCGCCAAGCCGATAGCAGGTGTGCACGCGACCCATATCGTCTGCAAAACCACGCCATAAGTCAGCCATCTCCTTTGCATCGCAGAAAACCACATGCCGCACCCGGATCGCCACAGCGACATCATGCGAGACCTCCCGCAGCGCGTCCGGCGCGAGGCCGTCCAGGCTCGAGAAATCGATCGACGAATCCCAGCGAAGGACCGGGACGTCAGGCGGCAGCAGGTCAGTTAGGCGCCCGTAGAAAATAGCACTAGCCACGGCCTGGACATACAAAATTAGCGGGTGAAGTATATGGACGCTCAGGGCTGAGAAGGCTAGTACGCCAGGAGGAGTAATAGGAACATACCAGCCCGATCGTCGCGCCAGTGAAGCGCACCAGGAAGAACGCGCTCGTCGCGGTTGCCAAGTGCTCCGGGCCCAACGCGGCGGCAAAAACCTGGTGCGGAGTATGGAAGTTCATTCCAATGCCACAGCCAGCGATGAGCGGGAAGAAAATTTGTGTCATGCTTGACGAGCTCTCGTCCAACAGTATCATTAGCCCTGTGACATAATGAAGGGGAAGATGAGGCGAATGAGCGCGCGTCAGTCTGTTGTTTCCCATTGGTCGAGGGCAGGACGCACCGAAGCCGATGGTGGCGAGCCCGAGCCCGATCCAGATAACGACGTTTTGGGGGAGGGTGTCCTGACGGCGCTTCTGCCACGCCGAGATGAACCAAGTTGGTGGCATTGACGCTAAAGAGGATCCAAGGGAATAGGGCAGCATGCGCACGCCAGCCTGAAGGGGGGTCATCCCGTTGACAACCTGTGCAGCTCGTGAGCAGGGTCGGAGGGCGTCCGCCCGAACCGCGCACCTGGTAATATAGCGCCAGATAGAAAGTTCCGGCGTTGAAGGCGACATTATGCAAAAAGGTAACAAGCAGAATTGAAGCTATATGATATCATTTTAGAGCAGCGTGGCGGCAATATATCGTTCACTCACCTGTCGTTCGTTGTTGGAAGATGACAGCAGGAAACAGACAATTTGAGCGGCGAAAGTACGCTTCGTATACTGCGCCGACGACGAGAAAGACCGCGCCGGCGGTTATGCTTACGAGTGTGACCGGCGCCGTCCCTGGTGAGCGCTCAGTAAGTCGTGTACCTGCACGCGGCAGGAGATAGCGCTTACAGCCATGGGGTGCCGCGAAGCTGAAGCCTATCAGCACACCGATGGTGCCGCAAATAAAAAGAAGGCTTCGAAGAGCGTCAGGAAGCCCGTCCCGGAGCTTAGACATGGAAGGCGCGCTCACAGGCCCGGGAAGTCAAAAGTTGCTAACAAGCTTCGCCATGTCGTCGGCGACTTTGCCAGAACGCGGACGCGCCGAAGGGTGAGGGCGAGGATAGCCACAGAGACCGCGCATACGGGACCGTTGATAAAGACTAGGAGCAACCTCGTCAGGCGTCCAAATGGCCTCCGACATGTTAGAGAAACCTACAGGCCCATCGCCAGGAAGCACTGCTCCCTTCGTCGGACATGAGTCGGGATACCGGGACGGAAAGCCAGCCGCACTCACCGCTGAATACTCCACCGAGAAGAGGGCCCGCGACCGCGGAGCACGCCCACGTGACGCTAAGTGCTAGGGACCACTTCGCGCGAGCGTGCACGGGCACGACGTCGCTGTTGATCACCCACACCGAATTCACGATCCCGCCACCCCCCGCGCCCGCCACAGCGCGCGCCGCGATCAGCATCTTCACGCCCTACGCACGGGTCAACATCGGCTCCGCACCGCGCGGACGAACGCACCTGGGCGGCGCCACACAACATGGATCCAACCGCGAACGCTGCCATCGCACTGAACAAAAGCGTCTATGGGGCACGGGAGTTGAGGCCTTGAGGACCGCTGGTCGCAGGAAGCGCGCGCGCGCGCGTGACGCACCTTTCGTCCTACGACATCGGAGACCTGGCCGTAGAATGGCTGGAAGGCCGTCTGCGTTAGCAGGTACGCTGGGGCGGCGTCAGGCCCGACGAGCGGCGGCGTGGAGCGAGAAAGGCTAACCGACGGTGATCCATGTGTACTCGTCCTCCGTCGCGCCAAGTTCAGTGGTCAACGTCGGCAGGATCGTAGAGACGATGTTCTGGACGATGTGAGAAAGACAGGTGTGACAGGTGGGGTTGTTGTACGCACAGCATCCGTCGTAGCCAGGAACAAGGCGAGGACGAGTCTGCGGGTTGGGCTCAGGGACTGTCAGGTTCTGCCAACAGGTTGGCGTACCCTAGATGGATCAGTAGAAGGTGGCTGAGTGATAGCTCTTGTGGCGGATCGACGTGTAATGTAAGGGAGGAGGCTGGTGAAGCAGAACGTTGCAAGTTCAACGCCTTTTCAGCATTGTCAACGTCGGTGCCTGTAGCCGTAGAGGAAGTATCGTCGTGAGGAGGAAGAGGAACGGTTGTTGGGAGTAGAGCGCCAGGCATGTCGTCGTCAACTCAAGTACGCGAAAGGGAGGACTCGCCAGTGTCAAGCCCTCTCGGCCAGACCTTCATATATACGCGCTCGTTCATATCGCCACACTCATCGGAGGGCGTCAGCGCACACAGACGCGAGGCTTGGTCATCTCAACAATTGCGATCCTGAGAAGTCAATAAGCTAACGAAGACCATGCTCGGAGATGTCAGTGCGACGAAGGGCGACACGCACCCGTTATAGTGGGCAAGTCTCGCCTCTTTGGTGCGGCGCAGCCCCCGACACCCACGTAGCGCTGACAAGCCGGAACGACTGCTCCGCTCCAGAAGTGACGAGAGGGGAAACCGGACAGCCATTCTCGACTGCGTGCGTCGGAAGGGGTCGGATCTGACGCGCAGAACAAACTCACTCATAGACCTCTGGCGTCGCCGGTCGATGTTGGAGCAATGTGCGCTTGTGGGGTAAGGCTCAGCTGACTGCAGACGAATTGATTAGATTGCCGCGAAGTGAAGGATTGCTGTACAAGGAGGTGGGCGTTTTGTCATATCTGGCCATCTATATGATCAGATCCTGCACGCTGCGAGGCGCGCACACAACGATGTTCATGTTATGAAGGCCGAGTGCGCATGCTAGTCATGACGACAGACGAGGGCTTGACACTTCGAGGGAAACACTCGTGTCGACGGCTTGTCATGACGAGACGACTGCAGGCGCGCTGTAAGTCCGGTCCCACACAATTGCACATACACTTCGGCAAGCTGACGCCGAGGCACGACTCTATAAATGTGAGTAGTGGATAGCTAGCATTGAATGGTGGATGCAATTAGTTGCCTGCGTGAAGCTCATAGATGGTACACATGCCTTGTAGCCAGAAGGAGTTGGGGGCCAGTACGTTTCCGCTGTAAGTAATTACAAGAGTCCTAAGTTATCGATATGATAGTTGGATCACCAGGCCGCTCCGTGGCTAGGCGCCATCCATCCGTCAGCCCGTCGCGCGCTTCTTCTCAGCCTCGTCGTCCACCGGAGGGTCGTCACTCTTCGTGTCCTTCGCGGAGCCTGGGAAGGGATGAGCCATAAGATACTGCCTCGAGCGCGGGTGACATGCCGGTCATGAGCGGAGCACTTCTTTAACTTTCTGCCAAGCGCTCGAGAGCGAGCTCGCCATTTTCGACGTCCATGACCGGTCAAGAGAATAAACCGTACCGTTATCCGTAGTGTCCGTGGTCCGATCATCAGTGGATGATGTTGATGTTGTGTTTGAACGGGTCCGGCCCTCTATGTCATCGGCGTACTGTTGTATGAGCTCCCGCTGGCGCGCAGTAAGAGACCTGAGAGGAGTGGTCAGCGTGTAGACCATGAGTTGGACCTCTGACGCCGCTTACCTCGGAAGCTGGACGGAGAATTTGACGAAGAGGCTGCCGGTCTCTCCGGTGAAAGTCGGAGCGACACCACGCCCCTTCAACACCATCTCCTCGCCCTGCTGCGTGCAACTAGGCACGCGCACGTCCACGTCCCCTTCAAGTGTCGGGATGCGAACCTTGCCGCCAAGCAAAGCTGTATGCATCGGTACCCGTGCTTCGTGGTATAGGTTGACGCCCTGGCGCGTGAAGACCTTTGACGGTGCCACCTTGATGCGCACGAGCAAGTCTCCCGTCGGGCCTTTACCCGAGATGGGTGAATCACCTGCACCGGGCACCCGCACCGTCATCCCGTCCTCGACACCTGTGCTCAAGATCAGCATACGCTTGGAGAAATCGGTAAAACTGTAAGACCTTTCGGGATGTCCACCACGACTGTCTTCTTGATCCTGACTTTACCGACGCCACCACAGGAGCCACATTCGCCATTGCGTGGGATAGTGCTGCCCTGCCCCTTGCACACATTGCAGGTGGTGGCCATCTGGAAGCCCGAGTCGATCACGAATGTCCGTTGACCAGTCCCTGAGCAGGCGGAACATGTCGACTTCTTCATGCCCGCCTTCATTCCGCTTCCGGAACAACTGGCACACTCGACGATCGGCTGGACGGAGACGTTACGACGTGTGCCCTTGCATGACTCGAGGAAGGAAATGGAGATGGAGGACGTCAGGTCTTCACCCCGCATGTTGGCGCGACGTCCGCCGCCGCCGCCGCCAGCTCCGAACGAGGAAAAGAGCTCTTCAAACAGCGAGCCCCCTCCTCGGCCTCCGCCTGCTTGAGCGCCAAATGCCTGGGCAAAGTCATGGAAGCCACCAAAGCCACCACCGAAGCCAGCGCCGCCTTGACTGAACATATTGGGGTCGAATCCGGGCTGCTGAGAGGCGGATCCAAACTGGTCGTACGCCGCACGCTTCTTGTCATCTTTCAGGGTCTGCAATGTAGGACAGGTGAGTGGTGTATGAAGGCCGGAATGAGAGGGGAGCGCACGTCGTAAGCTTCCTGAATTTCGACGAACTTCTCCTGCGCAGACTTGTCCTTGTTGGTGTCCGGATGAAATTTCCGTGCAAGCTAGGGTGGGTGTGAGAATAAGTACGCGGATATGAGGGAGGGAGCGTACGGCGAAGTAAGCCTTCTTGATGTCCGCGGCGGAGGCCTTCGTGTCGACGCCTAGCGTTTTGTAGGGATCTTTTGGCGCACCCAACGGAGATGTCGCGTGCAAGTACCGCTGCAGGAGAATGAGTTTGGGTGCCGTTATACATGTGTGTGTAGTGACGCACCCTGCTTGCCGGGGGCCGTCTGGCAGTGTGCCGGAGCGTCCCACGGCTAGGCGCCTCTAGCCATTGGTTCCGGACGAAGGAGAAGGCGCGGCGACACTGGCGCGAGTGGGAGGCGGCGCAGGGAGAGGAAGCGAGAGCAGAGACGAGCGACTTGGACGGGAGACGCGGAGGCATGAGGAGATGACCAAACGGTGCCGGTGAACAACCTGCGACTTCGCGTCGGCGCGATCAAAATTTATGTTGACACGTGTTGACTGCCTGATGTCGAGAATTTTCGACAACGCGCGACGCGTCTTGCTCTTGTCCCCAACGTCGTCCACAACAGCGAGGTCGGACGTAGGTTCTACACTTCTGGGGCTCCTACGCTGTCTGCGATTCCAATTCTATTGCGGCGCCGATCCTCCGCTTTCGATGCTCGCTGGCTGACATGTCTTCCGGTGCTATGGCGGACATTTCAACTCACTGCTACGGCGTGCACTGTCTTACGTCGTCTTTCTCGAGACGTTTGCATGTGCGCACACCTGTCGGTCCAGACGCAGATCCCACTGCCGTCACAAAATCGGAGGAGGCGAGTAGATCTCACCCCATGTCCCTTCTTCACGAGGTCAGGGTATCGTGCAAGGCAAGCGCAAGACTGCAATAAGTCTGGGATATTCTCAGCGATGGGCATCCTATCTCGATCTACAACTCCTCATCTCCGCCGGTCTGCGTCCTCGCTGTCCACCACCCTTTGCCGTACGACACCAGAATCTCTTCGCCTTTCTTGATGCCGTCCGTCCCGCTCCAGATCGCAATACGCAACTCTCCAGAAGAGGCGACCCTCTCGTCCGTGAAGACCGCGTTGGGCTTTGGGCGGACCCCTCGATAGTCGTTCACGAATCGCGCCTCGTTACCCGTCCTGCTGGCATCGATGCCGATGCTCACCCCGCTACAGAATCGGTGGAGGCAGAGATCGTAGTCCGACTCGTTCCTCTCATCCGCGTGCACCTCGCCTACGGCTTTCTATTCAGTAGACGGCCCACGCTTGCGAGCAGATAGGTCGGCGGACCGATGTAGTAGAGTATGCGCGTTTTTGCCGGAATTTTCTTCGTTGCAAAGAGACCATACTGGCCTGCTGCTGGGTGCCCAGCTTCGCTAATGCGTCTGATTGCGACCCAGTGCCGGCTCGGCTCCTCAGCGTGGGACGAAGAAGTGGTAGTTGTGCCACGTATGAAGCCTCGTGCGGCTGTGTCGACAGAGCTATGGTATACATACGCCTCCGTGTAGCGCAAACCCGCTGGCCAGTTCGACGGCGGCGCTCTGGGCGCCATCGCAGTACCGGGTGTGCAGCGAAAGTTCAACGTGAATTATCGAGAGAATGCGTGGGAAAATATTGCCCGCGCGCGATCAACCGACGGAGACGCAGCGGCTCCCGCGCCTGCTTTCGCTGCTCTTCTTGCGCCGCCGCCATCGTCCCACTCTTGCGAAATCGATGGGACGCTCAGCACCGCCAAAGTCCGTGTCCCGCGTCTATGCGGACGTGAATCAGCGGCTGGGCCCGTCATGGCACGAATATGGTCGGCTTTGTTGCCCCGTTGCCCCAGCGCGCCGTGCTTATCGACTCTTTTTCCGCGACAGACAACCTGCAGGTTCAGTGGGGGTCGCAAGATCACTACGAGATTGTCCGCAAGGTCGGGAGGGGGAAGTACTCTGAGGTGCGTGAGCATAGCGCGCGGCGCGACGCGCGAGACTCATGCACGCTTTCCCGACAAGGTCTTCGAGGGCATCAACATCGTGACCGAAGAAAAATGCATCATCAAGGTCCTCAAGCCGGTCAAGAAGAAGAAGATCAAGCGCGAAATCAAGATCCTGCAGAACCTTGCTGGCGGTCCAAATGTCGTTGCTTTGCTTGACGTCGTGCGCGACCAGACCTCGAAGATCCCCAGCCTGATCACAGAGTATGTCCACAACGTCGACTTCAAGGTGCTCTACCCGCGCTTCACCGACTACGATGTGCGCTTCTACATGCTCGAGCTGCTAAAGGTGCGTCGCATGCCTGCATGCGCGGCAACAGTTTACTCACACGCGCATACTCTAGGCGCTCGATTTCTGCCATTCGAAAGGCATCATGCATCGAGATGTGAAGCCGCACAATGTCATGATCGACCACGAGCGCCGCAAAGTGCGTGCTTCGCCCGCGAGCTAGGCGCCGTCTGACCGCCCTCTAGCTGCGCCTGATCGACTGGGGTCTCGCCGAGTTTTACCACCCAAAGACGGAGTACAACGTGCGCGTCGCGTCGCGGTACTTCAAGGGCCCCGAGCTACTGGTCGACTTCCAGGAGTACGACTACAGCCTGGACATGTGGAGTTATGGATGCATGTTTGCCTCCATGGTGCGTGGTCTATTTCGGCTGCGCGATCAACCGACTGAACCCCTCGACAGATCTTCCGCAAGGAGCCATTCTTCCACGGCCACGACAACTACGACCAGCTCGTGAAGATCACCAAGGTGCTCGGCACGGACGAGTTCTACGTGTACATCGACAAGTACAACATCCGTCTTGATTCGCAGTTCGATGAGCTGCTTGGCCGGTGGGTGATCATCTATGACTTTATGCGCTGTAGCTCATCGGTAGATAGGTACCCCCGCAAACCCTGGACACGCTTCATCACGTCGGAGAACCAGCGCTACATCTCGAACGAGGCGATCGACCTCCTTGACAAGCTGCTGCGTTACGACCACCAGGAGCGCCTGACTGCGCGCGAGGCGCAAGGGCAGCCTTACTTTGGTTCGTCTTATCTCAAAATATATCCTCGCCGTTGCTCACCTGTGCACAGACCCTGTACGGAATGCGACGCCAGCCGACGGCGACGCGGATTCCGTGTCGTCAGGATGAGCGGTGGCCTCTTCCCTGTAATGATCACCATGCTGAATTGGGTACCGTCGTGCTTTCGTTGTACTCGTAGAGCTATACTGAAAGTAACCTATAAACGAAACGATTTTGCGAATCGGCCCATTCTCGTTCAGCGAACCTCATGATATAAGGTCAAAGTTGATAGATCGCGCATGGGCATCGTCTAGTATAGGCATGTATATTTTCAGAGGGATCGGTGGAGATGTGAGTGACGGGGAGGGGGAACAAGAGTGAGGCGGGGAACCCGGGTTGTACCCCTCACCGAAACGTCCGCCCTGCACAGCGACTTCGCTGGTCTTTCACTATGAAACTTTGCGTGGTAGTAGGTCTAGGTCCACTCAAACTACGTTTAACATTGCAGCAGTGTGACCTTGAGGGATCGTCCAGCAAAATTGCAAAACGTGTCGTATCTCGGTTGATGAAGGTCCTCCCCCTACACATGACACTGTGCGCCACCCAGCCCATATATCGGTCTGAAAATTGATAAACATACGTCTTCTACTGTGATATACACTACGTGATTTCTAGGAATATTTGCAGACCTGCGAACCACGCCAACCCGGGTGTTTCGTTGAGGGGGCCTGTTTCGGATAGGGGTTACTTTCAGTATTCCTGTATGTATACCGTTCTTGCGAACACTTCTCCTGCTTCTTGACTTGTAGATGCTGCGCGTCGCGAGTCCGACTCGCAAAGCAAGTATGGATGATCGTCTGCGCGCGACCCGTGGGAAACGGTTGGGGGTCCGTGATGATGAACCGAGCATGCGTGAACTTGGAGAACATGAACCGTCATGTCATGCTTCGGCGTCACTCCAGGCTTCCTGCGCTCCTTTCATCCTGCTCTCATTTCAACGGCACCGCGGCACGCGCCTTGTTCTCGACATAAGCACTCCCCTTGACGCCCGCGCTCTCGCCGGCTTCTCGATTGACCCAACTCGAACTTCCGCGGCCCGCCCAAGAGCTCTGTCCACCCAGCGCTCTCCTGGCCCTTGTACGGCCGCACCACCCGCAGACAAGCGACTGCCATATTCAGCAGGCCTTGCGCTTATCGCAGGCACACTATCCCTCCTTCCCTCGAAGAGGCACGCGCGCCTCGCTATCCAGATGGGCTCTCTAATTGAGAACCGCGCTACGCTGAGCGGGCAACGTCGAAGGACGCGCTTCTCGATTGCACTTGTTGTCTTCGCCGCATGGTGCGCTGTCTATTTGGATCGCTAGGGCTCGGCCGGGGAGGCTAACCTGTGGGTACTTAAAGCGCGGTCCTTGCCATGTTGTGCGGGAGCCCGCACGCCAGGTCTTCACTGCAGCTTGTCGAGGTCTACGCGCAACAGTTAGTCGAAATGCTGCTCAACACAAGAACGTTTGCGCTCCTCGCAGCGGTCCTGCCGGTCATGCAGGCTCGGGCTGCATTTGACGGTTCGAGGTACGACAACGTGAGTATATATGCGTGCATCTATTCACCTGCGAGGACTCACAACTTTCCTAGATGGTTGTGTAAGATGGTCCGCTATTCATACGGGTCAGTCGCTCATTTTGCACAGCTACTGGGGTCAGAACTCCCGAGGTGCAGTCGATGGCACGGATACGGCCAACTTCCAGAAAGATATCAGCTTTTACTGCAACGTCAGTCTTTCTCTTCGTTCGACCGCGCATTTATGTTGATAGCAATGCACAGGACGACAGCATCAACGTCCTCCCGGTCTCATTCCTCAATGTCTTTTTCGGTACCGGCGGCGCGCCCGAGATGAATCTTGCAAACTCGTGCAACAATGTGGACAACGCGACTTTCTCCGGGACGAAGCTCCCCATCTGTACTGCTCTTGCCGACGACATCGAGTACTGCCAGAGCAAGGGCAAGCTGGTTCCTCTGAGGTGCGTCTGCGTTCTGGATTTGTAGTACTCCAGTTTATCTCATGGTCCTTCAGCATCGGCGGCGCGACCGGCAGCGTCGGCTTCGAGTCAGACGACCAAGCAAGCACATTTGCGCAGACCATCTGGCGAGTCTCTGTGCTTCTGCGCCGAGGACGATATGGCTTACAACGACAATAGGGACATGTTCCTCGGCGGCTCCTCGGCCACTCGGCCTTTCGGCTCTGCCGTACTCGACGGTGATCCTTTGGTAGGCAGATAAATGTCCTGGTAATGAGAGGCATCCACAGGTGTCGACCTTGACATCGAGGGTGGCTCTTCCGCGCATTACGATGTCTTTGTGAACAAGATCCGTTCCCTAGCAAGCGGTGCTAGCAAGAAGTATGGCCCGGCTTTCAAGCACAGCTCATTGAACTGACGCTCTATGTCAGGTATTACGTGACGGCTGCCCCGCAGTGCGTGTATCCCGACGCCTCCCTCGGCGGGGTTTTGAATGCTGTTGCGTTCGACGCAGTTTACGGTACGTCGTCTTCTCGTATGAACATCGGTGATCAGTCTTCGACTGACATTATCGTAGTACAATTTTACAACAACCAGTGCGGACTCCCCAACTACGGCCAGGTCAACGTGAGAAGATCGACGGAGTCCCAAGCTTAGAAGCTGATGACGCTCTTCAGAATTGGAACTTCGGTATCTGGGATTACTGGGCCCGTCATGTCAGCCCGAACCCGAACGTCAAGGTCTACATTGGCGCCCCGGCTAGCACTGGTGCGGCTGGTTCTGGGTACGTCACGAGCGCAACCTTGAGCAGCATCGCGACTACGATGCGGAAGAGCTTTCCGTCATTCGGCGGCGTCATGCTATGTAAGTCTCCAATCTTTTCGAAACTAAGCGTTTTCTGACCGCTTCTTAGGGGACGCGTCCCAAGCAGTTTGTGAGCAATGTCGTGAAAGGCGACGTAAGCCTGTCGCTGATTTTCTACGCAGACAACGGCAACTACCACGTCCCTATAAAGTCGGCGTTGGTCGCGGCGGGCGGTACTGGGTTCACTTATCCAGCTTGCTCTGCTCCCGCATACGCGTCTGGCCAATCTTATTCGGGCGGCGCACAAGTATCTTATGGAGGGTACATCTGGCAGGTCAGTACGCCGGACAAGCGGGTAATATTCCGTTGACCATAAGTATACCCTCAGGCCAAGTGGTACGCTGACCAGACACCGGCGGGGACTTCGGATAGCTCGTGGAGCATCAGTAAGGCTTATTCCTCGTTCGATAAATTGATTTAATTTTCCGTATAGTCAGCGCATGCGCAGGCTCGGGCGGTAGCACGACCACGACCTCACCAACCACATCTCCAACCGCCGGAAACTGCGCCGGCGTGACTACTTGGAGCAGCAGCGTTGCCTACACGGGAGGTCAGACGGCAGTCTACAAGTACGTCGACGACCGCTAGGTCTTGCTTATTCCTTGACCATTTCTCAGCGGCCACTTGTGGTCTGCGCAGTGGTGGACGCAAGGAGACACGCCCGGAGGTAAGCCAAAATTGAAACGAAGCTGTTTGTCTAACGACGCTGACGCAAATTCAGGCTCTACGAACAGCGGTGTTTGGGTTGACAAGGGCGCATGCTGATCGGACGACTTTGAGCTGTAGAGCAGGTGAATAGTCTTGCGCCGCTCGTACATTGCGCACACTGGAAGACGAGAAGAAGGCGATAACGAAGCACGAGTCCGAATTCAGAGGGGAAAGGATGATATGTTGTACATTAGATAGTTTTGATAAAACGCTGAGCGTCATTGGGTTCGCGGACGACTGGGATACCGGTGTCGGGAACTTCACCTCTTCGTAGGTAGGTCGCGCAGAATAAAGGAGCTTGTTTCTCTTTATTTCTCCGTTTCGTCCGTCTTTCTCCTCTCCCGCGAGCATCGATGCAACCCACTATTGAATTACGTGTACGAGAACGCCGAAGGCTCTCTATATCTAAATGTTTACACTTTTGCACTCCTCCCCTGTGCTACACACTTCTCAGCAATGATTATAACTACAAGCAGTCCTCGTGAGCATTACCCTGAAATCCAGGGCGTCGTTAGTCTCGCATCGCCCTCCCCTCCTCGCTCGTCCTCTGCAGTGACTGTTATCCGCAACAGCACTCCTTGCTATCCATTGCGGTCTGGCGAGGTGGGTTGGCTGGCCGTGATCCTGGGGATCTTGACCATCGCTCGGCAGTACAACAGCGACCACGACGCTCATGTCTGCGCTGCGCGCCGCGCCTCGCGCTCGGCCTTGAGCTCTTCTGCGAGGATGATATCCGGATCGCGACCCTTCACCTCAGGAAGGAGCAGCGTGAATCCCGCGCCCGCGATACAGCAGCCGAAGAATACTGCACACCATTGTCAGCATCCCATCCATATATCCACATGGTAGAAAAAAAAACGCACTCCAGAGGACCGCGGGCGTGCCAATATCGTCCTTAAGCTTGTTGAAGGCAAGCGCGCTGATGATGGCGCCGGCCTTACCCGCGGCAGCACTCGCGCCGTGCGCGAAGGCGCGGAAGCGGGTAGGGAAGACCTCGGCGGGGTAGCAGTACGTGGTCGTGTTGGCGCCGAAGTTGAAGAAGAACTGGAGGAAGGCGAAGCAGACGATGAAACCCGCGGAGGAGAGCCTGTCAAAGTTGCCCGCGAGGATGCCCACTGAACATTCACATTAGTATGACTGAGGATGGGGAACGGCATATGAAAAGACGCACGGAAGAGCGCAGCGAGCAGGAAGCCCTGTATTTGTATCCATTTCCGGCCGAGCTTCTCGATGGTGAAGACGGTGACGTAGTACCCTGGCACGAAGCCGAGCGCAGTAATGATGATGTTGCCCGTGCCGATCTTGATGAGGCGCTCATACGGCGTGCCGTCCGCGCCGTCGAAGCCGATCTCCTGGAGCACGACGTTCTGGTTGAGGTTGATACCGTAGAAGGCAATGTCTAGGAGGAACCAGCACATGCATGTGCCGATGAGCAGCTTCGCGTGCTCCCACTTGGAGAAGTAGTGGAGGAACTCTGAGGGTGGGGGTCAGTACGGGCGAAGGTAGCGAATGGATTTGGCGTACCTCGTAGATGGGCCTTCTGCTTGACGACCTCCTCAGGCTCTTCCGGGTTGGATGTGGTGGTGGTGCTCTCGGGCGTCTTCTGCGAGTCCTTTTCGGCGGCCTCCTCAGACGCGCGCTGTTGACGCTTCAGCTTGTCGATGTCATCCTCCTGGTCCTCGATGGCATCCTGGCGGGCCTTGATGAACCGTGACGACTCGCGAAGGGTTAGGCGCTGGTATAGGGTACCGAATGCGGGGACTAGTGATAGGCCGACAACAATGCGCCAGACTGAGGAAAGGGTCAGTCGAAAATCACCAGACGCGTCCGATCGCACGCACCTCCGTCAAGACCGCTTGTGCCATCACCCATCTTGCTCTTGTAGCACGCGAGCACGACGAGGAAGACGATGCTGCCGACAAAGCTGCCCCAGCCCTGGTTACTGAAGATGTAGGACAGCATGGTGCCGCGTTTCCGCAGATTGGAGCGGTCGCTGGTGACGCTGGCGGACATGGGGTAGTCACCGCCGACACCGACGCCGAGCACGATGCGCCATATTGCGAGGTAGATGAGCGAGCTCTCCGGGGATAGGGCGCCAGTGGGGGTGGTGATACTCATGATCGTCGCGAAGATGATCAGCATGAGCTCCTTGCCGTAGATGGCTTTGCGCCCGAGGGCGTCCGCCATGTAGCCGAACGCGAACTGGCCGATGACAGAGCCGATGTTGGCGCCGGCCTTGACGAATCCCTCAAGATCGGGAGGGAGCTTGCCACCTTCGTAGAGTCGGAACTGGAGCATGGTGGCGACGGGGTTGATGATGAAGAGGTCGTAGGCATCGAGGAAGAAGCCGACGCCGGCGATGCCCAGCAGCTTGAGTTCGGTCTTGGTGAGCAGATACGGGGGGCGGGTTGACTCCTCGCGCTCGTACTCCTCGAGCGTTGATCTGTTCGGCATGGTCGTCGGTGGAGTCGTCCAACTACTTATGCTCGTTGGCGCGCACGTTCGTTCGTCTTGACGACTTGCTGCAGTGATGCGACGTCGGCGGCGACGTCGTCGGGTGATGTGGCCGTGGAGAGCCCGTGGAGTCTCGTTCTCCCTCGATCCATCTCCCTCTTTT
The DNA here is from genome assembly GCA_007026445.1 of Schizophyllum amplum. Lineage (NCBI taxonomy): Eukaryota > Fungi > Basidiomycota > Agaricomycetes > Agaricales > Schizophyllaceae > Schizophyllum > Schizophyllum amplum. The sequence goes on from VDMD01000176.1 coordinate 22,706, forward strand.
TGAGTCGTGTGCACCCAAATCTCATTTCAAAACGGAACCCGGCTCTCGGCCGGCACGGAGAGACATACATACCCCGGCTACTCCTGCCACCGTGACCTAGCCCCCGGCGCTCAGCGCTCAACGCTGTGCAGAGCGACGCCCCCGTCCCTCCCAGCTCCCGCCGAACGTTGCCATTTCTCTGTCGTCACTCGCATACACCGCTGCTGGATAGAGCAAACACTAGCCTACGCATGCCCCACTGCAGCACTGCTGATCTTCACCGACACTGTTCAGTACGGCGCTGCACGTGGACGTTCACGCACGTTCGTCCTATAGTTGGCCTACATAGAGTGGTTCCTTGAAGAATGCGGGCAAGGTGCGGTCGAAGTCGCTGTCTCGTGTGCTGCATCCCCGTACTCGAGCCTCGCAGACGGTGAAATTCCCTTATATGGCCAACAAAGGGCTGAAGGACCTTGGCAGCCGATGTTTTTCACAAGTGAGATCCGCGAAGGCTTGGCTGCGAAAAAGAGGTGCCTGCGACTAGCCTGTCGTCTTCGTCTAGACGTCCGCTGGTTGCTCGTGTGAGCTTCACACCACGTTCAACGGGCTGAGCCCTTTATGCACATTCCTTCCAAAGTCGTATACAAGTCGTGATATTACAGAATCTATCAGTCGCGGATCCCTTAGAGACAGTTCTTCACCCTGCTGACCATCGCCTGATCCATGCTGCCACTGTCGAAATCCTGCCTCGCCTCAAGAGCAAGCCCGATCAGCTCCTTCAGCGCGCTCGGGAGCTCCTCAATCCCCTCAACCGGCCGCTTCAGCGGCATAGCGTCCTCCGAGCTCCCAACCCACCCACTGACGCTTACCTCCGCATTCTCGCCCTCCGCCGTGCCCCGCGGCACAACCACACGGTCAATCGGTTGGCTCGTCGTCGGCTGCTTCACCTGCCACAGGTTGCGGAACATGCCCGTCTCTGGGAGCGCCATGGCCGTCTGCGCGTGGGCCATCATCGCCTCGTGGTCTGCGCCCGGTACGAGGACTACGCGGCCCATCGCGTCGACCGCGACGTGCTGGCCGGAGTCCATGGTGTCGGAAAAGAGCGCGAGCGTGAAGCCCTCGGGCTCGCTCTTGGTGCTGTGCAGGATTGCGAGGGAGAGCGCCTCGCGGCGCGGCGTCCACTCCTCCGGCGCGGGGTGCGGCGCGGTGCGTTCGTACCAGCCCTTGGGTGAGGTCGTCGTGGTCATAGTGCCCGGGTACCAGGAGAGGGATGAGGGGACGTAGGTCGTGACGTTATAGGTCGTCGACGTGCAGAGGTAGTAGAGCGCGGCGGCACCGAAGATGAGGCTAACGAGGATAGGGGCAGATGAGCGCGATGGAGGCATTTATTTACGCGTTCGTTAGCTGCTGAGGCTATGGTGCGCAGCGCTTGAGTCAGGAGGAAGGGGCTCCGCGGGCGTGCGGTGGGCTTATAAGGCTGTGGACTGAGTAGGCGCCATGTGCTTCGTCTTCGTCACCGCGTGCGCTATCAAGAAACGCGAAGCAAGGTCCAGTTCCAAGGATGACGTCGCGTGTCGTGTCGCTGTCGTGTCCGCGCTCTTGCCTTTGTACCACCTCCAAACGCAGTTCTCCACTAGATAGATTCAGAAGGGGTAGCAAAGGCAAGCAGCGTTCCCGGATAGCGAGATGTCGAAAATTGATCAGAAAATAAGGCATGCTGCTCAGCATCCGCATTCTCTAATAGCAGCGGAAAACGATAGAGGCCAGATATCGCGCGCATAGCGTTGCCTACATGGAGTCTTCGGCAAGGCAAGACTCAAGAGAGCGGGCGTTCTTTCCAAAACTGCATCGGCATTTACCGGTAACATGTCACGGTTGAACTTGCGTGACATGTTGAGCCGCTGTTCGATTGCAACTCAACTGCAACTTGATTACTCTTGAGCGTGAGTCTTGGGCCTGATGTGTGCTGAACGAGACAAGACAAACGTTCCGTAGCATTTCATGAGGCATAGCATATGCACATACATGGTGGAAGTACAGACTCTTCAGGAACGCAAGTACGAAGCATGAGAACGTACAAACATGTAGTGTTATAGAACGGCGAGAGCAACGCGAGAGCAAAAACAAAGAAAGTGCATTTACATTTATCTTCAAAAGCAAGCATAGGTCGGACAGAATCAGTCAAAAGGCCAGTGCACAAAGAGAGGCGTACAGTTCGGAATCGATACACATTCAATCATTGATGTGTCTGTCGAGCAGATGGCGTGGTAGGCTTGACGGAACGACCCGTCTCGCCCGATGATTGGCGGAAGAGGGCTCTACCGCAGACATTAAGGCGTTGAGGGTCTGGAGGGACGTGTTTAGCTAAGGCTCTTTGGCATGCGCGATGCTCCTTCACCTGCGCGGCTTCAGTTCGCTGTTGCGCGACGGTGTTTCCACGAAAACGCGCAAGGCTAGTACCCCTGCCTCTTCCTCCCTCTCCACCTCTCCCTCCACCTCCACCTCTCCCGCCCCCTCCACCTCCACCGCTCCCGCCCCCTCCACCTCTCCCTCCCCGTTGCGCCGGACCACCCTTGGCCTTCCCCTTGCTTTCTGAGTAGTCGGGGTTTCTCGGAACCCAGATAACGTTCACGCCCAGCTCATATAACTGGCCCGAATGCGCATCGTACTTGTAGCAGGCTGGCAGGGGCCGATCCTCCATATCGTTCAGCATTGATACCAATTTCGTGTATAAGCGCCACCGGATGTGAGCGCTGTTCGCAGCGTCTGTCAAGGGTGAGTCGAAGGTGCGAGGCGCGACTTTCGAAGCGACTGACGTAGTGCCTGCTCCACGGTCAGTGGGAGAGCCCAGTTCGTCTTCCTTACGATAATGTCGTAGTTCTTTGGGAGAATGTGCTCTTCATAGGCTACGACAAGCTCACGTGGGCTGAGTGACTCTTCGTACCTCCCTTTCTTCCAGCGACCCTTGTCCACAGAGCGTGCGAGTAGGGACAGATCAGCAATGTTCAACACGTTGACCGTGTAGCCAAAGTGCAATCTTGCCGCACTGGCTGCAACGTGTAATGAGTACCTGGGTGAGAGCAGCCAGATATGCAAAAGTCAGACCTCGAATGAGTCCTGCTTTGACAACGCTGGGGTCATGGAGGAGTTTACGCAGCTCTTCAGGGAATACTGCAAATAATACATAATAATACACTTAGCGACTCGAAAATGAAGGCAATGCGATATCACGCACCGCGCATGTTGCTGATCTGGATCAACAGAATCCAGTTGGCGTCGGCTACGAGTATGAGCGGAACACGTCCTGAAGCTTGCTCGCTGCTTTTAGAAGAACGAGGGAGCACGATATCGAAGCCAATGGCGAGCGAGTCGATCTTCGCGACGCATGTATTCGCTTCCTCCACCGTCCTGCAGTACCGCACCTGCGCATTGGGGCTGAACTTGCTCCACGAATATGGGGGCAGCACAGGCGGCGGCGGGCCGGGGTCGTAATCCGGATTGGCGGGTACCCATTCCCTGGTTGTGCCCGGTTCGCACAGCCGGCCTCCTAGCGCGTCAAAGGTGTAACAGACGGACTTGGGCTGCTTGATCATAGCAGATAGAAGGGTCATAAATCGGGTGTAAAGGGCCCAGCCACAATGCGCGTCGTTCGCTGCGTCTGAAGAGAGCATAAGCGAAAGAGCCCGTGAATGGTGAGAGCACATGCATTCTTGCTGTTTAGGTTGCAAGAGAGCCTCCCAATTGCTACACGTGACTTTGCCCTTTACGAGCTCGCGGGCTTCGTAGAACTCGACGAGTCTGGCCAAGGCGATTGGAGCGTTATACTTCCCCTTCCAGTTGCCATTATCTATCGACCGCGCCAGCAGGGACAGGTCCACGACGTTGTTCACGGATATACTCCAGTCTTGGAAGAGCTTCTTGACGTCGCCTGTAAGGGTCAATGAGGGCTGGTCAACTCATTTGGGCAGACTAACCATCGACACCGACGCCGGTCTTGACAACGTTGGGATCCCCCAACAGCTGTTGAAGCCGCTCAGGGAAGGCTGGCCGTACGTCTCGTGAGCCAAAGCAGATTTTTACGTGTCCTATGAGAGGACATTCAACGACAGGCAATGAACGTACATTTCATACTGCTGATCTGGACCAGGATGATCTCGCGGTCATTCGCAACTTGAACGAGCGCGACACGGTTCGGCAATGCTCCCTTGACACGGTTGGGCTTCCACTCCATGTCAAAGCCCACCACGGCGGACGAAATCCTCGCAATGGACGCATCTGCTTCCGAGGTTGTTCTGCAGTAGGAAAGCCGTGCGCCAGGATGGTAGGCACGCCAAGTATAAGGGGGGAGTGGCTGAGACGCCTCGCTCTCGGCGCGGGCAGCCAAGGTCGTGCCTGCGATGGAGGCCATGACAGCTGCGGGCAGATGCTCTGAGGATTGAATCCAAGTCTCTATTGACCAGGTCGCAAGACTGCGAAGGCGCGGGGTGAGGGCGAAGTGTGGCGCTTACGGGGCGCTTATGGGAGAAAAGGTTGTAAATCAGTCCGTTCCGTGCAATGGATGGGCTGCGTCTGCCAAGCAAGCTGTCCTGATGCCTACGAGAATTAGATAGCCGTGCGCTATCGAGCCAAGGCTTGAGTTTGCTTGAGCCTGGCTTGAGCAACGCGGAGGTGGGTCGGAGGCGCCCTGGGGAAATGTGACGCCTGCCAAAGTTGGAGATGTCACGCCAAGCATATTTCTATATTTAGTCATCCGATTCTTGTTCGCCTCGTCGTGACTCGTCACCGTCTTCGGCGCTGGGCGCGCGAACGCGTTGTACTTACGTTTGCCCAGCACCTTGCGATTTTCTGGTCTGCATCGATGTTCGCATCTGAGCCGCACAAAATGGGGAAGGATTGCGCGGTGGAGCATGAGCGCTGAGCGTCAGGCAAACTCGGGTTCGACTAGCCTTCGACCCGCGTCTGGTGGCTCTTCAGCGGTCTTCCGAGCTCACCCGTCCCATTATTATTGCGACGCCAAGCCCAAGACTGCTGCGCGCTCTCGGCGTACTGCTGTAAAGGACTAATTTTAGTGGAATTCTCTGTTTCCGCCTCGCGCCAGTCAGGTTACTTTTAGCGCCTGGGCTTGGCACCCCATTTATAGATGCATAAAGCGACGGAAGGTACGCCATTCAAGACCACCTTCATTGCGCCCCTCCCCCCGCTCCCCCATAGACCCAAATGAGCGCTCAGATGCCCTACGCCGAATCCTCTACAAACGCCATGCACGCAGTGTCTCTTCAGCTGCAGAGCGCCATCATGTCTGCGTCTGCGCTTCTTGAACAGGTTTGTGGCATGCTTTCCTGGCGCGTAAATCTCTGACAGTTCCCCCGCAGCCTCCTCCACCTTCAGTACGCGAAATACTCTCCGCGTACAGCAGTCGAGGGGATGGCGATCGCGAGATGCTTCTCGCCATGCTCAGCGCAAAGAGCGCGGAAGACCAGGTTCGTGTCTACTGCATGTTGGTCTGCTACATCTTTCGCTGATACGCTCCCTTTAGCGATTGGCCTCTGTCGCGAACTTGCAAAGGGGCTTGCTTGACGTGTATCAATCCGCATCACACGGCTCGCAGAGCGAGTGGGAGCGGGAGCGCACCTCGCACAGCCCGCCGCCAAGCTGTATGCGCACCCCGGAGTCTCCGCCGTCTCGGACGTCGTCTCGCAGCCACACGCAGGACCGCCACCATCCGTACCGTCAGGTCCCCACCGCATCACGCAGAGGACGCTCGCCGCATACCCAGTCGGCTGAACTCCAGAATTTTTCCGACGCCGAGCGTAAGCGCCACCGCGCCGCCCCCACCATCGATGTCTCCCAGCACTCCTCGCGCGGGCAAGCGCCATTATCACCCTGCATGTCGTCTCGCAGCAGTTCCATGGAGGGCTCCCCTCGCGCGCGCAGCCCCCGTTCAATGGCCATTGACAACCTGCTCACCTCAGCCCCGGCGAACGCAAGCATGGACGAGCAGAAGCCTATCCTCACTAGTGCGCACCCTGCCATCGTCCGCGCGACGTAGCCGCCCTCTGCGCTGTATCTCCGTCGCACTTAGACTGTATTGCCGTACGTGGTGGAACCCGCTTTCCTTCTTCGCTTCTGTGGCCCTGCCGTGCTCCAAACCCCCACTGAGTTACTTATTTTTCGCTTGCCTCTGTTTTCGCGCTGCTGTTGTATTTGTATCTCGCCCACTTCTTTCTTGCCTATCATACGCGTACCGCTGTAATCAAAACGATCACCACACGTCAGAAAGGAGGCGTGCAAATGTACGAGGAATCGTCTCCGCAGCATGAGCAGCGAAGGGCCAAGAGCTTGGCGAAGACAAGATAAAACGGACTGGAGTGAGAAGGCTTGGGCTTGTGAGGGCCTGTGCTGTGCTTGGCGGAAACGTCTGCTGCGAATGTACTTGGCGTGTGAGGCGGCCCCGCGCTCTCGCAAGAAGATGAACATAACTCACGTGATAATAGCCCCTACTGCTTGGATTGCGGCCCGGTTCCCCGATGCGGAGCCGCTTTGACTTGTCCGAGGACTTGATCTCCATCCTTGCTTGTGGCCACCATGTCCTCCGACTATGACGACTTTGTGGACGAGCTGCCCGACTTAGGCGACGACGAATGGGGTGCCCTACTTTCTGCTCCATCTACGAATGCGCCGACAGCGACGACGGCGGGGGCTCCCTCAGCCTCCGCGGGGCCGAGCAATGTCAACGCCTCAGGGGTCCCGCCGGAGCCGCCGCAAACCGCTGAGGCAGAGGCGGCGGGGGACGACTCGGATACGGATTACGGCGATGACGATGTGTTTGACCAGTCGTTTTTGCGCGCAGTGGATGAGGTGGAGCGCGGTTTGACCCAAGGTCCTGCTGGTGCGTATATAGTCACCTTTATTCCATCCCATGATGCTGACAGTTCATGCCGTTCCGCTAGCACATAGCGCTACAACTGGACAAGACGCTAGCGCGGCCTCTACAAGTAGCGGCTCCGCTCATAACCCCATCATCGGTATGCGGACGGCTCGTCTTGCGCGAACGCCTGGCACTGATGCGGATGTATACAGTCAGCGATCAGGCGACCAGGAAGCGCAAAGCCTTTGAGGAGCCAGAGAGCTCGAAGGCGCAGAAGAGGCATCGTCCAGACTCGGGCAAGGCGAAATTTGTCGCTGGCACGATAAATCCTGCTAAGGCCAAAGTTGACGACGTTCTGGCAAAGTTCGAGGACGAATTTTCCTGCCCGATGTAAGTTCCCGCTATCCTCCGCTGGCCTTCTGCTCATCAGGACTCCATAGATGCTGCGACCTCATGTATGCGCGGTCTTCCGAAACCTCGTTTCCCAGCTCATCCTTTTTTAGTGTTGCTGCCCATGTTACCAATCCCTGCGGCCATAGCTTCTGTGGAGAATGCGGAAACCAATGGCTGAAAGTCAATGTATGCGTAAACATCACATCTACTATAGACACATCGCTGATTTTTTTTTTTGCATAGAAGAAGACAGTCTGCCCTAATTGCCGAACAGCGGTGCACCGTAAAGCACCCATGATACCAAACATCGCTCTTGACCATGCTATCTCCGTCTACATATCCTCGATGTCCTCCAACGGCGATGAGACTTGGGCTATTGGCGGCGCCAAATTCGCTGATTTCACTGCACGGCAAGAGTATGTCTCGCCCAGGTCTTGCCAGTCTTTCTCCCTTTATCGTACTGACGACATCGACAGGCGATGGAAGAAGGTGAAATCGCAGCCGAAGCCGCCGCAGAAACAGAAGGCTGCCCCGGTGCCGCTACCACCTCGACGGCTCAGCATTGTCGACTTGCTCGAAGTCTGGGGCGATTATGATGATGAAGAGGAAGATCCTTCGTATGAAGAAGAGAACGCCGCCGAAGTCGAACTGCTTGCCCATCATCCTCGCCGCCGCGATCGTCGTTCGCGATAGATGCATTGCTGCCTGCTGATTGCCATCTGCTTTTGATTGCTTTGCTGCTTCTCTACCCCAACATTGCTGTCCTCTAGTGCTCTCGCGTGCTTTGTATCATTATGCTGTATGTCTGCTGGGACGCTTGTAGCGCGTAGAGGACCGGGCTCTACTGTATGTGACGTCGTGTAACGACTGTAACCACCGCCGCTGATGATGACCATCAGACAATGACGGACTCACCATTGTATTTTCCTAATCTGTCGCGCACGATGCAGAACACGCTGCGAACGCGTTGGCAGCTGCATTTTGAAGACGACAGCCACACTTCCGTAGCCTTCCATCCCTCTTGACTCCCGCTGCCATGCGGATCGCCTTCAACCCTGCTCTCGGTGCCACTACCCGCGTCGCCGTGCCTTCGCTCAACGGCGATGCGCACATGCGCCTCCTCGCGACGCTCGGCGACAACGAGTACGTCGAGCTCAAGAAATTGGGCGCGATCGTGCAGGCGTGGTCCGACATGCCCGGTGGGGGGAGGTGTGCGGGGCAGTGGGGCGAGCTGGACTTTGTCGAGATCGATGCGGCGCCTGCGGTCGATGAGAACGCGCTGAGCCTCGCGCCCCCAGCTGAGGAGTCCTCTGCGGCGGCGATAACGCACACTCTGGCTCTTCCCCTCGTGGTCCCGCTGGCGGGGCGCGCGATGGAGTTTTCGTTCACGTACAGGTTGCTGTACCCGTCGGGCCAGGTGCGATGGCTTGGCCAGTACGGGAACAACGGCAAGCTGGTCGTCGAGCGGAGCGAGCCCGCCATCGACCTGGAGGGCGCGTGGGAAGGCGATGCGGAGAACGCAGCTCTGGATCGCTCGAGCGGGGCGGATGCGGGGTTAGTGATCGCGCGCCTGCGGAAGCAAACCGACTACGAGGTCTGCAGCATTGGGGGTCGGCCTGGGTGCGTTTTGTGTACATTTTCGCGGCGCGGTCACTGATTGACACACAGGGCCATGGGCTCCCCGACGCTTGTTGTGTTGCCCAAGGCATCGGCAGGATCCCTCACCCGCGCGAATCCCCTCGTCATGAGCACTATCCCTCATGATGCATCCCTTGTGCACGATGAAGCCTCAGGAGCCATCAAGTTGTTTGGCAGGGCGGTCGTCCGCCTGGACGCTGGGATCCCCGCCTCCCACACATGCGATATGTCACCAGAAGTCCCCGGGTTCACCGTCCTGTGGGCAAAGCACTCAGACCTGGCGCAAGTCGTCCTGGTGCCTATGCTTAATGTGCTCTCTCAGCAGACACGGGCGGTCGATGTTCCCCTGTCTTCCTTCGGCGTCAAGGAGGGTATGCGCTACGCTGTGTATGGGCCATCTAGCGGTGAGGCGCATGTGCGCACCTCCTCGACGAATCCGTCGCTGAGGATAAACGTGCCCCCATCTGGCGGCGCGTTCGCCATCGCACCGTTGCGCACCCTGGGCCCCGTGGATGCCTCGGTCTTGACGCCTCACGTCGCGACCACGACCTCAGCGCTACCAACGCCGCCTCCGTCGCCGCCTCAGATGCCCAGCCCACTGCCCTCCCTTGCGCAGATCTTCGCAGAGGAGCCGCAACCTCCAGTGGCTCTCGCAGAGTCCCCCGAGTCCACCCCCGCGAGCCCGAAGTCGACGTCTTCAGCCTCCAGCTCGGTTGCGCCGCGCCCCAAGCGCCGTGGATTCCTCTTCCGGTGCCTCAAGTACATGTTTCTCCTCCCCTTTGTCTTCGCCGTTGTGTTCTATCGCGTCGTCATCAAGCGCCGCGGTAGGAAGGCGATGCTGAAGACCCCGCCTACTGAGCGGTCGCCCCTGCTCGCTGAGCAGCGCTCGGAGACCGCTCCAGAGGCGCAGGCAGAGGAACGCGCGCCCGCCGTGCAGGAACCAGCTACGACGGCCCCTGTAGGTCCTCAACCTCCCAAGCCGGTGCACCTCTTGCACGCGACCGTCGCGCCCGGGAAGACGGTGATCCTCCTCCACCCTTACGACACGTCTCTAGAAGAGCACGTCAAGTACGAATTTGACGGACACTCCGTCCACGATGTCACCACGACCCAGGTCAACGACGGCCTCCTTGCCACCTTCGACAGCGGCAAGGGTGGCCTCCTCAAGATCTCATACACATGAACGAACGAACACTTTCTCGCATCGCACGGACAGGGTCCCTCTCCCCTTCATAGCAGACAAAAACTCATAGCGTTGTTGTATGTACTCAGACAGCCTCGCGTTGTTGTTGTCACATTTTCTCTGTTATCCTGTACACGGGCTGTAGAATTACATGGATCTATACGTAGATGAATGGGGACAGGAACCCTCCCAATATATAGCAAGAAAGTCAGTGAAGAGACGGCAGCAGAGTGAGATGCGAGCGAGGACTTCAAGTCTTCTTTTTCTTAGCTGCGCGCTTGGCTGTCGACGTCGCGCCCGCGGCAGATCCTGTTGGTGTCGGCGGTCGTGACTCCTGCTTCTTGACCTCGTCAATGCCACGCTTCTGGAAAGGCATTCAGTACGCAGTTATCACTAGAAGGATTTAATCAGCTTACCTTGCCCCGCGTACTCGTCTGCGCCTTTTGCTCCGCTGCGTGCTGCTCTGCCTCCTTTTCGATCATTCCCAGCAGTGTGTTACACCGACGGTTAAGCTCGATCGCTGACCGGCTCTTGAAGAACCAGTCAAAGCGGAAGACGGGGAACTCCGTGATATCCTTCTTGATGCGCTCGTACACGTCCTCCGTCTGCATCCCGTAGTGGTAGAGCCGGCATAAGAGGTAGCGGTCTTCCTCTTCGCTATATACCTTGCCCTTCGTGGTCGGGTAGTTGAGCTCGAGCTCCTGCATGGGGTAGTTGACAGACTGAATCTTCTCTTCGAGGAGCTGCTCGAGGTTCTGGCGTTTGTTGCGCTTCTGTTCGCCTTCGGCGATGCGAGCAGCTATCCGTTGATGGTCTGGAAACGACGTCAACATCCCAGTATCCGGTATCTAGATGGAGAAGCTTGGACGCATACCCGATAGAGTTGTCCACCGCTTTGAAAAGACCTTGTAGTATTTTGCGACATCGGCAGGCGACTTGTCAGGTATCTCCGCTGCGTAGAGGTCGAAGCTTGCGCCCCTGCACATTGTATCAGCTCTATATGTCCATTGTCGTAAGCCGAGGTAGAACTCACCATCCGTATGTCTCCAACCCGCGCACGAACTGCTGATAGTCGCGACGTGTCCAATCATGGAAGCCCTGGCTGACGTAGACATCTTTCTGCGCGATTTCGTCTTCCGTCAAAGGTTCAGCGGTGTCGATGAACTCCTGCGCGGCTTGTCGTTCCTCCTCCAGCTTCTCAGGAGTGTCCTCAGGTCCTGCGGGCTCGCGGGTGGTCGCCTTGATATCATTCAAGCGCTTGTGCACGGCGAGCTCGCGATCTTGCAGTTGCGAGAGCTCCTGCGGGAAGAACTGGAAGTCCTGACTGCGACTTGTCAGCCACTCTCCACGAGGGACAACAAGCTAGGCACTCACACCGCAACCTGCTTCGGCGCTTTCGGCATCTTGGGTGCCTTCTCCACCTTCGTCGGGCCCGCGCGCAGCGTGTCCTTGAAGTAGTTGTCGACTGAGTAGTTCGACTTGCGCTCGCGTTTCGCCAGCGAAATCATGTTGAAGTTCAGGTTCTTGCGGCTACGGAAGTCCTCGCCCTCCCACTGCTGCACAGACGCATCGGACTTGAAGTTGCTGAGATCCTCAAGGTTGAGACCCTCGTACTTGCTGTTGAGCTCTTGCGTGCGCTGTTCACCGCGGTGGATGATCTCGTCGATGTCATCGTTGATAAGCAGCTCGTCGCTCGAGTTCATAATCTTCTCGGCGCCGTGAGTGATCATCTCGAGCAGCTCTTCCTTGTTGGCGGCTAAGACGATCATCAGTTAAGACACTCCCCGTAGCAATCAATTTCACAAACCTTTCGACTGCTGCGCTCTGCCCTGCTGAATGACCAGCTGGTCGAGACGCAACTTCTGTGCTGCCCTCTCCAACATGCGCTCCTCGACACTGCCTTCTGTGATAAACCGGAACACGTAGACCTGCTTCGTCTGGCCGATGCGATGCGCACGATCCATCGCCTGCAAATCTGCTTGCGGATTCCAGTCACTGTCATACAAGACGACGATATCGGCAGTGGTCAAGTTGATACCGAGACCGCCAGCGCGCGTGGTGAGCAAGAAGATGAACTTGTCGCTGCCGGGTTTATTATAGTCGTCTATGGCGCTGATGCGGTCCTCATGTGCTGTACCACCGTCAATTCGGCAGTATTCTGGGCGGAGGTGTCAGAGACGAACATAAACTTTGTGATATTGACTCACTGTAACCACGGAACAAGCAGTAGTCCTCGAGAATGTCGAGCACACGGCTCATTTGGCTGAAGATGAGCACGCGGGAGCCCTTCTCCTTCATTGACTTAAGCAGCCTATCGAGGATCAGCATCTTGCCGGAGTTCTCGACAATGTGCTCGTCCGTCGTGTATGGCGGTCCTGGCTCAGCGCCGTCGAACAAGTACGGATGGCATGTCACTTTACGAAGCTAACCCAGATGTGAGATGGCGCTCAAGACAAAGTTTTGTCATTGTACGCACCTGCATAACCATGTTCATCAGACGTGTCTTGCCCTCCTTCTTGCCAGTGAGTCCGTTGACGGCGTCGATGTCCTTCTCGAGTACCGAGCGATACCACTTCCGCTGCATCTCGCTTAAGCCGACATAGATGTTGATCTCCTTCTCTGCAAAGCAATCAGCATCGAATCTCCGTACGCGTACGACGCATATACGCACTCGGCAATAAGCTCTTCTCGACGTCAGCCTTGACACGCCGAAGTAGGAAGGGCCGCAAGATCTTGTGTAGCGCCTCGACGACCATTTTGCTCTTCTCCTCTTCATCCACACCGTCGCCAGTGTCCTTGTGCAAGAAGCTGTCCAGGTCTTTGTAGTTCTGGAAGATCTCAGGGCAGATGAAGTTGAGCAGCGCGAACAGCTCCTGCAGGTTGTTCTGCAACGGCGTGCCCGTGATGAGCAGCCGACCACGGGAAATGAACGAGCGAACGACTTCAGAAAGAATGGAGTCAACATTCTTAATGCGGTGCGCCTCGTCGATGACGATGTACTCGAAGGAAAACTTCTTGAGGGCGCTCTTCTCGATGAGGCAGACCTCGTAGGATGTAATGCAGACTTCGAAGTCTTGCGTGATAAGGCTGTTGGCCACGATCTCCGCACGTTCCTCCTTGGAACCTGCGAGGACAACGGCTTTAACATCGGGTGTCCAGTGCTCAAACTCGCGCTGCCAGTTTCGAAGTGTGGACTTCGGGACGACGACAAGGTGGGGTCCTTTGATGCCGTGGTGGTGCTTCAGGTAGGAGAGGAATGAGATGGTCTGCAACGTCTTGCCCAACCCCTACACGCGAGTCAGCGTTTTCAGCAGACGTGATAGACTGAGCACGCACCATCTCGTCCGCGAGAATGCCGTTCAAACCATTGTGGTGCAATGCTACCATCCAGTTTAGACCCTGCAGCTGGTATGCTCGCATGGTGCCGTTGATGACTGGCGCCCAAGATCAGTCATACTGGACCGTGCGAACGTAGGTAGGAACACGCACAACTGGGGGACTCCTCAAATACAAACGGCTGGTCACTTCCGTCAACAGCGCGTTCACCCTCCTTGAGCAGCTCCTCGTCCTCCTCCTTCTCGGACTTGCGGTGGCGCGCACTGGAGTCACTGCAGACGCGAAACATTAGCACATCATTATCTCTTTGGTTATTCCCAGCACTAACGTTGCCTTCTTGCGTCCCCTGCCTTTCGGCTTGGGCTGGGCGTCCATCATGGCCGCATACTCTGGATCTTGCGCGCGCTGAGGGCCGATGAATAACGCGTCATGCACCGTAAAACTGCCCTTACTCTGATGTCCACGAAGTGCTTGAAGAGGTCCGTCTGCCCAAGGAGGTAGGAATACCGCTTGACCGCGTCGGCGATCTATATTATGCGGGATGAGCATGCGCGCGCAGATCAATCTAGTGCCGACGCGCCTTGTTCTTGTCCATTTCCTCCCGCTTCTTCAGCAGGCTGCCCTCCGCAGCTTTCCGCTTCTCCGATTTCATGCCACGCCGCTGCTTTGAGGGGCCGCTGGGAGCAGGCATATCATCATCCTAGAGGAAGTCGCGTCAACGGTGGATATGCAAGGCAAGCGGATAGCAACGCACGTCTTCAACACCTTCGCTTTCCAGCTCGTCGTCCTCGGGGACGTCGGCAGCCTCCTCGCTCACGCCGTTGCTGGGCTGTAGAGAGCATGATGAATAAACCAGTATAGAGCCCATTAAGCGGTAGGCGCGCACCTGCCGCGAGACGATGTTGCTTGGGACGGTATCGCTGAGCATGTCCTCCTCCAGTGTTGCGGGACCGGCGGACTGCAGAATTCCAGTCAGAAGGGGCGACGGGGAGCAAGGGGACCTCCGCTTACACTCATGGTTGGGGAACAAGGTGTCTGTACAATTGCCGTCACGTTCGCGTCGACCGTCACGCGCGGGCCGGCATTCTCACGTGCATCGGCGGTCACACCAACGTTGAACTCGTGTCGACCTTCAAAGTCAAACGTTCATTCAAGGACGACTGGTTCATGGAAGTCCCAATGCTGCGCTAGGGTATAATAATCTGTAGAGTACCGATTGAGAATACGTGGAATACACGGCAAGCTTAACTATATCGTAGTCCAATAAATGTCTGCATTACTAGGCGTGGAAGACGTGAAAGTGAAGGCCCGTAACATACGCTCAAGCGTGCGGCACGAGTACTTAAACAAGCGTCCAGACGGCGCTGAAGACCGAGACCACAAATGCGGCACCCATACCCGCGAGCGCACGGTTATCGGCCCAGATATTTGCTGCGCCGTTCTCGTCGCTGCCCGAGCTACCGCTGCTGCTGCCGCCGCCGCCGCCGCTGCTCGAGCCGCCGCTTGATGTAGGCTCGTTGGCAGGGGCTGTTGGCGTGAACGTAGACGGGGAGACACATGAGCTTGCGGCGGCCGATGCAGCCGAGGATGCCTGCGAGTTGACAGTGCCATTGCCGTTGAAGCTGCATGCCTGTGCGTTGTTGTCGTTGGCTTCATAGAACAAGCTCATCACGTAGGATAACTTGATGGCTGCACAGAAGTTAGCACGACCGATAAGCATTCAAGTAGACAGAGCACGCACTGGCATCGCAACCAGACACAAGACCGTAAGTGCCCGAACCGCCGTCGGCAGCGATAGCATCGCAGCTCGCACCCTGCTCGCCAAGAGTAGCGCAAGCGTAGTTCAAGAGCTCACCAACGATTGTGCTGTAGTTGGCCGTCGCAGGCGTGAACTGGCAGCTCAAGTTGGACTCGAGGCATTCGCACTGCTCGTCGTTGGGC
Source organism: Schizophyllum amplum (assembly GCA_007026445.1). Classification (NCBI taxonomy): domain Eukaryota; kingdom Fungi; phylum Basidiomycota; class Agaricomycetes; order Agaricales; family Schizophyllaceae; genus Schizophyllum; species Schizophyllum amplum. The sequence continues at coordinate 38,044 of VDMD01000176.1, forward strand.
GTCGGCGGCAGCGTGTTGGACGCAAGCCAGGTGTCATTAGTGCTGAAGCAGTTCATGTAGCTGTCCGAGCCGGAAGACGGGCTGTTTGAGGGCGACGCATTGCCGTACTGCTCCTTGAGGTTGTCGAAGTCGTCGCTCGTGGTGACGCTGCTCCCGTCGTCCGAGACTGTCACCATACCGAATTGGCCATCGGCGCTCTCAGCGGGGAAGTACGAGAACGCGAGGCCGCCGGACCATACTGCGGTCATATCGTCACTGTAAAGCGCCGCGACTTCACTCCACGTCCGCGTCTGGCCTGACTGGACACAGCCGAACTCGGAGAAGTAGGCTGCCACGCTAAGTCCAGCGTAGTCGGCATTCGTGCCGGCATACGCTTCTTCGTAGGTGGAGTCGCCGCACCACTCGCTATATCCAGGTGAGAAAAAACGTGTAGAATATTGGAGATGCCAGCTCACTAGTTGTTGAGGCCGTAGAGATCGATGGACACGTCGCCAGAGCCTTCGCCGTTGGGATCGCACGTCAAGTAGTTCGCGAGAGGATCGCGCCAGTTGGGCGTCCCGTCGATGGCGGCATAGCCGACCATGACATCGAGGTTCTTGGAATTTCTGGGCGCCATGAGCGAATGTTCTCCCGAGCGCCAAGCGACTCACAAGTATGCCTTCGTGTCACGCGCCGCAGCCTTGATGAAGGGCGCGGCCACAGTCGAGTTGACGGCTATAACGACCTCATTGCCGACGTTGTATGCGAGGACATTGTCATAGGAGGCGAACACGTCGATAGTGGTGATATATTGGTCGAGGAGGTTGGATGACCAGGAAGGAGAGGTACGGTCAATAGACCCGTTGAGGGGTAGAGACAGGTCGATACTGAGGGCCGGTCAGCGGGAGGTATAGGAGGTCGAACGCTGCACGCACATAGTGTAGATCCCTGCATCGCTAAATGTCTTCATGCAGTCGTCATGATTGACCGAGGAGTTGACGCTGTACACGCGGATCGTGTTCACGCCAAGATCCTGCAGGTACGAAACGTCGCGCTTGCACGCGCTGCCCGATGATAGCGGGTCAATGAACGTCGACGGCTCGCCAAAGCTGTTGTCGGCACTCTGTACAACCGTACCTACGCGTATGTCAGCGCCCGTCCCCTCCCCGCTATTTGGCCCACTCACCTTGCTCCTGGTAGGCAACGCCCTTGATGAAGAAGCGCGAACCGCTCTCGTCGAAGAGGTAGCGACCCTGCCTGGTTATTTTGGAGATGGCCTGGACGGAGGCTGCGCCGAGAGCGAGCGCCGCTGCTGCAGAGGTGACGCGCATCGCTGAAGGAAGGGAAGGGGGAAAGGTGGTGGTGGTGGGAGGAGAGAGGTGTCCTCGAGGACCTGATGATCAGGACGGCTTATGAGCGCCGCGCGGGGGGCCGAGAACTGCCAGGGCGCGCGGCAGCAATTCATGACATTCGGGCCGCTTGATGGTCGATCACTGCCTCCGGTCACGCGTTATACTGTACATTAGTCACGTGTAACGTTACCGAACCTACAATTTGAACTTGAATGCTGGAAGATGCTGGACCGACTCTGACCTGGACGGAGCACTGCATGCAAGTTATCCGGTAGGCATCGCAAGAAACACTGCAGTGAGCTAAGTCGAGGGCTCGCTCTGGCTCGCTTGATAGCGATGTGCGTGGCATTGAATGATGATTCTGAGACCACGGCAAAGATACTGGAGCCGAACGTCAAGAGGTTTCGGGTCGGTCAAAAAAAAATCTGGGATACTTATGTAGCGTCCGCTGCTCAAGCAACGTAGCGTGAACCATCAATTTCCGGGCGTAAAGCCCGGGACGCAGCCATGTATTGCTGCCCGCCTCAAGCCCGCAAGGCCGCATGTGACGAAATGTACATCCACGCCAGGCGCCAATCTCACGAACATGGAAACCTGGATGAGCGCTGTGAGTCAGACAGCCTTATCGATGCAATTCACTCACCAACTTCAAATACTGGCCACTCAGTACAAGTCGGCACGCATCACAGTTCGCCATACACGACCTCTCCATCAATGGCGGTCGCCAGCACCTTCGTTGCCATCATTTCCTTTACCGGCACCTTCATCACGTCCTGCGACAGCAGCACGAAGTCCGCCCGCTTCCCCCGCTCCAGTGAGCCCAACCGGTCCTCCGTAAACGCGGCATACGCGGCGTCGATCGTGTATCCTAGACAAGAGCGGGGCAAGTCAGACAACGCACGCGAGGCGCGACTGCGCGCGTTCTTTCATCTCCCCACTCACCGCGGAGCGCCTCCAGCCGCGTCAAGCGTTGGTCCGGGAACCTGTTGGCGGATGTCAGCCAACGTGCAAATGGAACATAATGCCGAAGACTCACCAGCCGCCGGGCCCGTGTGGCGAGCGTCCATCGGCTGTCAGTCGCGTTATGGCAGCGTAAATCCCCGCAATAGGGTTCATGGTCTCCACGGGCGAGTCAGAGCCCAGCGTTATGCGCGACCCGGCATCCATAATTTTACGGAAGGCATATAGGCCTTCTACGCGCTTCGGACCCTGTGCATAAGCATGAGTGCTGCTCAGCGGGTTCTGAATCCAGAAGTAATGTACCAGCCGGTCCTGAGCGTACCACATATCATCCGTGCTGTATATAGCTCAACATAGGAAAGGCCACAAAAAAACACAGCTGCTCACACATGCGTCGGTTGAATACTCGCAATGACTGCGATGGTGGTGAGGATTATTACGCATGAGACGCCTGCATTTAACACTGACCGCCGAGTTTCCCCAGCCGAACAATATCGTCGTCAGTCATGATCTGCGCGTGCTCTATGCGCGGGCGGGCGGCCGTGACGTTCACCCCCGCGAGTGACTTTTCCAGCGCTGTGACGACGTGGCCGTTCGCGCGGTCGCCGATGCCGTGGACGTTCTGCCCTCAGTAAGCTCAAGAGGAAAAAGTGTTGTGCGCAATGCTGAGCACGCACCACCTGCCACCCGTCCCTCAAAAACATCGGGATGACCTCTTCGAGCACCTCCGCAGAGACGCGCATGAAGCCCCTGTTGCCCGGGTCGTCTGCGTAGTCGTCGTAGAGCTGGTGATCGTTGGCTGAGATCATGCGTGATACAATACGGACAGATAGGACTCACGTACGAACTACGGCTCCTCAGCGAGCCGTCAGCGACAATCTTCACGCTCCGCTGCGTCCAGAAGCCATTGCCAGCACCGACGACGGGTTTGCTCGTATTCCCGAAGTAACCCTCATT
>VDMD01000177.1:0-40495 GCA_007026445.1 Schizophyllum amplum
AGGGTGTTGGATCCAGGAAGACTTCGACCATCTGCGCATCCCGCTAGAATACATGTACATGTGGGCGGCAGCGTTTATCAGCATTATCTGCTACGCCTGCGTGGCGGTCGTGCTAAGAGGTGGCTATGCTTCCATTGTGGCCTTTTTTGTGTCTCACCTAGTCCGAAGGTCATGATCTTGGCATGGCGAAAATCGCGAACGGCCATCGATTCAGCATGAGTACCATGGACCGAGGAAGCCAGCGGAAAGCGAAGAACCTCGCCATGCAGATGCTTTTGTGAGTTTTCCCTGTCTTCTGCATGGCTTCCGTTCGAGAGAAATTGATTGTCGTCTAGCTATCCTGTGATCTACTTCGTCACCGTCTTTCCCATTGCCGTAGTGCGCTGGATGGCCTTCTCAGGCTACGACATCCCCTTCGAGCCACAGTTCGTATTTGCCTCTTATCAGAGCGAACTCAATTGACATCGAGAACCAGGCTTTCGCCGACACACTCTTCTCGCTATCTGGGCTCTTCAATGTCCTCCTTTACGCCTGGACCCGGAGGTCTATCATCACCGGGAACAAGATGACGACAGTCAGCGGCTCGCGATCGGGCTCGACTTCGTATCATATGCACCCCACATCCCTGACGACAGACATGCGCTCGCCGACGACGGTGCATTTCAAGGATATGGCCTATGAGGGGGATATGGCCACGCCGGCCGTCCCAGCAGATATCCTCGATTCCCGCGAAGCGATGCAAGTCAAGGTGACAGTGGTCTCATATCCAGATCATTATTGGGGAGACAGTGAGTGGCGCATCTTCCATCTACGTTTGAGTTTGATCTCTAAACTCCTGCTGTAGACCCTAGCATGAAGCAAGCCGAGATCGATTCGAAATGGCCTCAAGAGTCGCAGTAGGCGGAACGCTGGCCAGACGTCTCGCCAGCAGCGCGGCGTCACGAAGTAACTTATCATTAATGGGATGGCAAGAATTGACGTGCGTATCTACTGTACTTTGTACTCTCTCTTTGTGAATTGTAGGTCTTGGGGTTTTGGGTGCTCACGCATGTTCGTCTGCTACTTATGGCGGCGCCTTCAAGCGGATTGGACTCTACAACAGCGCCTTTGGCTTAGTGGCTACACCCGCCCTGCTGTAATGGACTCGGATTGCCGTGGTTTGTACCTGACCTCTATTCGTTGACTGACCAACGCACCGAAGGATGACCAAGTAGCCGAGATGCCTCAGGACGACCGTTGACGATGGCTCATCGCGCCGCTTTGAGACGGCTCTATGGTCGACTTGGTGTGCCTGCAGCAGCGCCGCGCCGGGCGCCTGCGATATGTACCTCTCGTCCTCTCGGACCTTCCTCATATCACGAATCCGGTGCATGCTTCCGTATGCTGATGCCTCCACTGCACAATACTTACACGCGCATCCTCGCACCATGGGCGCCTGATTGCCGAACCTTTGGTTTGGCTATTCACTGAGATGTGCAACTTGGTCCATTTCCTTTTTGAGCTTTCACGTGGTGCACAGCCACAAGAGTAGGGAAAGCTCTGGAGTGAAGGTGAACTTGGTCCATTTCCTTTTTGGGCGACGCTGCCACGTCAGTCTGTCGTGTCGCGTGACACCGACATGGGACACCACAGGGACGCACATCCGTGAGTACACGGTCTGCAGCTGCAGGCGCGCTTCCCAACCCTTGTTCTCCGCCTTTGCTGTGAGCTTCTGATGAGATGAGACCTTCCTCCCTCCGGGTGAGGAAATTGTTTTCAGCGCAGAGGTCGCGGCAAGGATGGCTGCCATGAACGTCGGCCTCGGCCCTCGGGAGACTTGGCCGGACGCGGCTGGCGAGATGAGATATCTTGACGATGGCTCTCAGTTTGCATGTGTAATGTTTCTCCATACTTTTTGTGCTACTTAGTAACTACCGTGCATCACCTACGCAGCATGCATCGCGCACGCTGAATGAGCGAGACAAGAAAGGAAAGGTGTATAATATAAGCGCATGTAGGCATGTTATATTACAATGTAGAACAAGGAGAGGTCCTCACAGATTTGAGCCGCTCGCTGCTTGTGTAGGAAAGGGGGGGTGCAAGGAAGGTCTTCACGATCAGCAAACGCGTCGGGCAGCCGTGGCTGTGATACGCGGTGCATACACACTGGGTGGAGCAATCGAGCAGAGGCAGTAGTCACCTAGTGTGCCGCATCTGCGGGCCGGCAGCGCGCAGCTAAGCAATTGGCGTTGAGCGCCGCACAGCATGCTGCTGCATGCAGAGGCGAGAGCGGTGGCGCGCGAGCAGCTTCGCCGCTATGTGTTGTGATCGTGCGCCCTCCGTACTCGCGGAGACCGCAGCTGGCGATCGATGCTCTCATCAACTACTCTCATTGTGGGTATATACGGCGCGACGCACCTGTGGGGGTAGGGGGTGCTGGCATCGCGTATCTACCCCTGCTCTCACTGAATTTCGAAGCATATTCCAAGCATCAACCAAGTTCTCCACCGCGAAATTCCCGTGTTGTGAGCCTTCGAGCGGCTCGCTCTCGGTCGCGCCGCCTAGACATTTGGGGAGAAAGAATGTGAGGCGGGGCTTGATGGAAAGTATTGCAGACTGGACGCGCGTCGCGATTGCTGGCGAGCGCATAGAGCGCGCGGCCGGCCGAGCTGACGCGACGGACGCGACATACATTCGCAACCTTCCCTCAAGATGACCCCTATGCTCCAGTGTAAGACATGAGCATGAGGGCTAATGCAAATGCGCGAGCTGAATGTCGCACGTACCTGCAGTGCACCAGCGCGCTCGCAATCCTGCGGGTCATTCGCTCTGTTACTTATTCTTGCTGTGCTCGGGGGGTGTCCTCGTGAATATCAATCTTGTTATCTGCAGTGCACAAGGTCGAAAGGGGAAGATACAGGACAAGAGGCGCCTTTCGCGGAGCCACGATAATGGTGGTTCATAGCAGGTTCATGTAAGAGACGTCAACGCGTCACGGACGCGTCAACGGCGAACATCGGCCCGGATCGCCGCCAGCGCCTCGACGGAGGACCCCGGGCAATGCGCTAAGAGGTCCGATCCAAAAAGTCGGTTTTTTGGGCATTTTCGTCGCACGGATTTTTGCCACTTTGGGGGTCTTTCAGTCGCATTGAGATCGGAGACGCAGTTTCCAGCCAAATTCCGTCGCACTATGGATCGAACATGGCCAGCGACGGGTCACCCCAAGCCCTGAACCATTGCCTCGGAGGGGTTGCGCGTACCCATTTGTTGGTTGGGCTCAGCAAAAGGCTTCCGGGACCCTCGACGACCGTCGCATTATGGATCGAACCTGGCTCTCGACGCCCTCACGCGGCGCACGTTGGATCAGACCTTCGGCACGCAAACTGACCTATCCGGCGCATTGGGATCGGGCCTCGGCGGTTTTTGGGGGTCCAATTCGGCGCACAAGGATCGAACATATAGGCGTATTGCCCGGGGTCCTCTCGACGGTCGAGCGCTCTTGACGTTGACTCTGCGTTGACTTAGAGTCTGGACAGTCACAATCAACGCTCAGCCCCAGTGAGGAGTTCGGCTACCTGAGGCAATCCCACGCTATCCATACCTATCCCGCGAGCACGGATTGGTAGTAATAGTCTGTAGTTGACTGGACATCAGAAAAACATTGCCAGAATTTACTGAAACCAACTGCTCGCACTTGGATTGGATGCAATAGCATGTAATTGCATGGGCTACTGCTACGACTATCCAGAACTATGTGCATGTACTCGAAGCAAGGCCAGTCTACTCGTAGCTATCCCCGGGCCCTCCTCCTGCTTGCTCCCCGCGTTCTCGCGCATGCCTGTAGTTCATTGCGTCATCGTGCGACTGGCATTCTGGAGCTCGAAGCCCTCGCCCCGCCGCTAAGTCATATCACTGCAGAGGGAAGCGCATGAGCATCCTCACTACGATGAAGAACGTTGAGGTACACACCTTCCGTCGCTGGTTGGCGACGGCTGCTCGCAAGCACCTGGCTGGGGAGAGGACTTCCGCTCAAGGGCGATCGCCCACGACCTGGGTATATGCGCTCCTATCGGACTCCTAAGAGCTTTGGCAAACTGTAGTTCATTGTCAGCATTGGTGACCAAGTGCCGACGTAGCACACGCACCTCATAGTTCTCAGACCGCTCCTACGGTCCATGCGCGGTTTCCCGGACTGTCGTCTCGCAGTGATGCTTCTTGGCGATCGAGCGTCGCGCGCGCATATGAACCTGCATCGTCAGTCGCCTGCTCTCGACCTTCATGTATGCTGCAGAGTTGACGCCGGAAGCGTAGCGGAGCAAGAGGGTACAGGCGAGGCGATAGCGACGGCGACGGCGACAACGTACATGGCGGGAAGAGGCAAGAGGCAAGCAGGAGGCGGAGAGGGTCGCGTCGTCTTGAATGGCGTCGCGATCGGGGTGGTGGCATGACGCACGGGCCAGGCCGGGCAAATGTAGCGGTCGACGAGAAGGCAAAGCAGATCGAGGCAGACCAAGAACCAACAAGAACGAACGAAAGGACGGCTTGACGATCGGATCCGACGAGACGACATTGACATCAGTGATCGAACGAACGAACGGCGAATCCCAAGCGAATTCGACAATCGAAATCCGTTCAGAATTGAATCACATAGGTCGCCATAGATTCACATTGCATGCGGTAGACAGCGGTTGTCCTCAGTATCGGACTCCTCACTGGGGCTCAGCGTTAAGCGTTGAGCAGGCGTTGACCGAGAAACTCCGGCGTTTCGGAGGCGAGATGTCGTGACGACCTCGGAGATCTCCGACATTTTGTTACGTTCGTTGAACTTGTGTGACACCGTTCCATGAGCCTTGTCTCAATCCGTATCTTGCGGCACCATTGGCCGGGGCCGTATTGAGATATCCCCTGTAGCTGCAGGGGGTCGTATTCCGATATTGCCCAGCTGTACTGAGTCAGTAATTGCTGAGCAATATTGAGATACGACCCGGGGTATTTGTAACCTCAGGCTCTTTGAATTATATATGTTACTATTCACTATAAATGGTCAATAAAGTGGTATTTTGTGGGTATTATACATACAAATGAGGCGTAAAATGCTACGCCCTACATACGGCCCGCCGCCTGCTCACCGCCCGCGCTGTCCCCACTACCGTTTCAGCTCCCAGATATGGCCGCGTCGCCTCCGCCGCTGCCGGCACCACCTGCGCTTCCCGCCGCCTCCCGCCGCCGCGCGCGCCAGCGCGTTCCATCGCCGCCCTCGCTCCCCGCGACCCCCACTTCCTGCCGCTGCCCGCGTCGGGCGTCCCTTGCTCCTGGCGCGTCAAACATGCGCGCAGTGGCTCTCGCGCCTCCCGCGCGCCTATCGACACAGCGCACAGCCGCGTGACCGTGTTATGCGACTACACACTGGCCACGATAGTACGGTGGGCACCACGGACACGCCTCTGGAATGAGCTCGCGGCAAGCTCGCGCCTCCGCTGTGAAAGCACATCGAAGGCCCCATGCAATGCATTGGCTATGGCGGGAGCGCGGGCACCGCGCAGGGGGGCTCGCGAGTACAGCGACAACGCAAATGTTCCGCGCGCGCATCCGATCGTCTCGTGCTCATTGGCCTCGATGCTGCCACAGCCGAGGGGAGGGAGAAGAGGTGAGGCGGGAGAGGCCGGGGGGGGGGGGGGGGGGGGGCATGCGAGGGGGGAGAGGGGTGGTCAGGGATTGGGTGCGCGGGGGATGAGAGCGCGCTTGCGTTCGGGTACGCTCCACTGGCACGGTCGACACCGGCCATGGATATCTGACTTCGCTGTATGGTTATGTATCAGTCAGAACAATGCTCAGTTGGCATTCGTGTTCACGCACCGTCCACCGGATGAGCCGCCCCCGCGCTTCATTGAGGAGGTATGTGCGAGGGAACGCATGCCAGCCGATCGTGCGCATTTGTCGATGCCGTGCAGGGGAGGTGTATTGGGTAGCGGGAATCTTGGGCTCTGAGAGCGTTGGTAGCTCGAAGGGGGTTGTCGATAGGTGATGAACGCCGCCGGGGGATGGTTCAGGATGTTGAGTAGACAACGAACATGCTCGAATTTCCGTCAGCTAGCTTACAACTGCGACAAGCAGAACACGCACCCTTGGTTCCACAGCACACGCATTGGCCCTTTGGGGTGGATCTGAGCCGCCAAGGGCGACCATGGCGGTCGCCGACAATTGCAACGACGAGGGAGAAAGCAAGAGACGGCGGTGACGTCACGTCACCGATGCCGCTTGTGGCGCGCGCTCGCTGCGCAATCGGCGACGTTTAGCGTCCGACCGACGTGCCGGCAAGGCTCGGTAAGATGCTGGAATACTTCTAGTGTATATGCGAACTGACTAGCACATCGATTGCAACGCCCCCCGCGCCACGACCTACTTGCCGCGATACCGGGCCATGCGCAATACACCGCGTCTCAAGCCTTTTTGGTCATTGCGTATTGTTTACGAGATCCCGAGCATCTATTTCGCCTGTAGTATGTAGTATGACTATGTAATGGCACGATAAAACTTTGACTGTTCTTCCTAGATATGTATGGAGACCTCGAAATGCACAACGACTCTTCAAGTTGAACTCAATATGAGCATTGTCCGTCGACATGCTCAACGTCAATTCCGAACCGAAATCAATGATCGATCCGGGTTGAAGGGCATATACCTCAACAGATACAGCCATATTCACAAGTCCGAATGGTCCGCGGCATTGTGTTTGCTTGCTTCGACCCACGGGCGTCGCCGAGAACGACGACGAGCGCTCGTCGGAGGTCGGTCCGACCTTCCGCACGTCGGCGCCAACGTCGATTGAGCAGCAATCACAACGTGTAGCCACACAGATACTAACGGCATAGCTCATATACAGCTACAGTGCAGTATGGTAGATTGCGGAACAGACAGGGCCAGAAGAAAGAGAGAAATACAGTACAAGATTCAGCACCCTGCAGGAGCACGCTGAGGTCGCGTACCCAGCGCGCGTGCACCATAGAGCTCAGCAAGCAAATCTATACCTCTACTAAGCATCAATCTCTTGGCACTTCTTGCCTGCTGCTACTAGCTGAGCAGATCTCATGTTGTCAGGCCTTATAGCAATCAGGCTATTTGCACCGTTGTTTCTTATTAAATTTACTCGATATATTATGTAGAGGTACACTATAGGGTATAGTAGAGATATATTGTAGTAGCGCCGCCGTTGGCAGTCGCATACGACAGCGGCGCCGCGCGCGCTACGGACGAAGTCGAACATTGATCACGCCTAATCACGTGATCGTGTTGATTCGTCGCGTGCGCCTCCGTCTGCGATGTCGCCGTGTCGCCTGCGACGCGGACGGGTCATCTCGGGGGTGGAGGGGATGGTCGATGGGGCGGCATGGAGGTGGGCAGTGAAGGAAATGAGATGTTGACGGGGCCAGTCGTGAGCGCGATAGCCGGCGACCGTCAACGGTGGTGAAATTTTCGTCGAGGTGTACGAGTATTTGCTCGTCGTTGTCGTGACGTTGAGGGTCGGGGTGAGATGCGGGAGTCCAGCGTGATGGCGATGAGCGATGAGATGGTAAGGGGGAGGGTCGATGCAGGCGATGTCGATAGCGGCGCGGGACAGGAGTGGTGATCGGCGGTACGTCGGAAGCAGTGCGCGTGCCCAAGGGAGGGACAGCACAGCACTTCGGGCGCGCGTTTGCGGGGCGACGAGGGGGCGGAAGGGGGGGGGGGGAGGGGGCTGTACGGGCGGCGGGGCGCTGGCGGGGCGTGGGCGGCGGGGCCGGCGGCGGTACCAGCCGAGCGCGTGGCTGCCCGCACGTGTCGCGGTGGGCGGGGAATTGCCGATGGCCCGATGCGGGTGGCGCGCGACCAACAGCCAATAATTAACCTAGGTATACGTAGGCACGAATTCAGATAAATATCCAGCTGTATTACTGAAAACGGAAATTGGCCACAATGAGATACCACCCAGCAGTACAGGCACTGTACTGCTGGGTGGTATCGGAATACGACCCCCTGCTAGTACTGGTCGTATCTAGATAATGGTAGGGACGGTCCTCCTTGCGGTTCTCTCTGCTTAATTTTTGGTTATACATTTATACTCATGCCAGTGGCAAATGACTGGGGGTTTGGGGGCGAAAACCGTTGAGAACACGCAGTACGCACTCGAATGTCCGGATGCACGTGAGCGCGGAATCCTCCGGACGCCACCTGCGTCTGTCACGACCTTACGCATCGGTCACTTCCGAAGCGCCGGAGTTTCTCGGTCAGCGTCTGCTCAACGCTCAACGCTGAGCGTTGACTGTGACTGTCCAGACTCTTAACCATTGACGGACTCGCCGCGACGACGGCATGCACATCCCCCACGTCCCTTGCCTCCAGCATCTAAGACGCTATGGCAATTGTTCATCCGAGACACGTTCCCTCACCGCCTTCCGAGTCCTCATCGTCTCAACAACGAACGTCAACGCCCCCGGCCTCCCTCACTCTGCACCACAGTCGCAGAAATTAGCGGAACCTCGGCCCTCCTTGCGATCGCGCTCTCAAACGTGTTGCTGACGACATACACCAGTGCGTGTCGCATCGATGGTTGCATAGCACCAACGAGACGCGAAGAGCGCGCGCCTAAGTTCGCACGACTCGGACTATGTACGGGTACGTCGAGGACGTTACAACTGGCTAGATCGCGCTCACCTTTCGGACGAGTAGGTCGCCGCCGCGGCAGGCACAATACCGGCCAGCGGGCGAGAGATGCGACAGCCAGCGCACGCTGCACGCCAAAGCGTCCGTGGTGGCTGCCTGTGTGATGGGGTCCGGGGAAGCCAGGGAGACCGGGTCAGCGAGTCGGGCGAGCGCGAGAGAACAGGTGAGGGCGAGGGGGCGCAGACGGCGCATGCCCGCATCCGGCCGCCTCGTTCCGTCCCTCATCCTCGCGCCTGCTCGCTCTCGCGCCTCCCGCTCGTACGCCACCACATGTCACTACGAACCCCACGATTCAAATCACCCACCCTTTGGCGTTCCCCCAAGCCCGACAACCTCCCTAAGCACAGCTGAGGCAACCGATGATCAGGCGATATTGTACGTCGCTCGCGTGCCGCGCTTTCAGCCGCCCCTCGCGCGGACTACCTCCCGTGTTGACTTCTGATGCACAGTAGCGCGCCGTAAACCTACACGGGCGCTCAGAGCGCGACATCCGTCTCTCGCCCTTCCTGTATGACGCCCATCATGCTGCCTCAGAACACAGCTATCTACAATCACCGACGGTCTGTGTGTGAGGTCATTGTGCAACCCGTCCGACCTTCCCTCACGCGCACAGCGAGGAGGAATGCCATTGGAAGACCCCCGGCCGCCCTGCGGGAAGATTTAGGTACGTGGTCATCTTAACCTCGTACCGTCGTACGTTCAATCTTCCTGCGCGCTTCACGCCGGGAGCGGACCACCCAAGGTCTCAATCGCATCGGGACTCCCGTGTTGCCTTGGGCGTGCGTAGCGCGCCTAACCATACGTTGTCACCTGCCTTCACATGGTGTTCATTCGCCCGTGCGCTTACCGTGTCACAGGGAAGTCATCACTGGCGTGTACGCCAATCGCCCGCAAGGGCGACAATGCCCAACGCTATGAAGATTCCCAAAGGGCCGGAAAGTGTCCCACTAGCCTCAATTGCGTTGACGACGCCACTACTCTCATGGGCATTGCCGCCAGCCGACGGCCCCGCCACATTCATCCGGGTCGTGCAGCTCGAGAGGGTGATGCACCGATGCACCACGATTAAGGTTTTACGAGACGTGTAGACAGTATACAGCCGTGCCCGGCACTGCCTTCGTGCCCTCTAGCGATGCAGTTGACGTGATTGCCGTTCAGATGTATGTTCTTATTCTCCCTGAGCCTCACGTGCTGACTATCATCACAGTTGTTCTCGAGCGCGCCCGTTCTTTGAACGCTCGCTGACGACTTGTACCGTCACCCTCGCTAGCTACACTGTATCACCAGTAGTTAGCAAATAAAATGTCGAACCTCTATCGATGATAAAGTGATGAACAAATCTGCCAATACCCTGACTGCCTGTTACTTATGCGGTCAAGACCTCTGCATAGGCCCTTCCACCTGCTCCCTGTCTCACGTACCAAGTCATGGAAATCTCTGATTTACGGGGTACCGTGGCCTCGCTAAAAAGGTTCGGCTCACGCCGCTTGCGGCCATTCCCCCCACTCATAAGTAGTCCGACGCCGATCCGGGGTCGCAGATTCGACGCCACCACCGACGGACTACCACACGCTCATGCATCAAGCGCTGTCAAGCACCAAGTTTGGCCACATTTGTCCTCCTCGTCCGACCCGTGGCGTTTCAGCGCGTACCGGCGACGGCGGACTGCGATGTCGCCTCCAGTGCGCGCCCCGGCGTCGACGTTGATAAAGAGCGCCCTCCCCTTTGGCTCGTCGTTTATGCCAGTCCGTCCTTCGTCTCGCCTTCGTTATGTCTGCTGTGGATCCGTATTTCTCTTCTGGCGAGGTAGCGGGCCTCGTACTCGTCGTTATTGCGGCATTCATGTCGGGGGTGGCGGTGGCGATGGTTCTGGTCTATCTCGGTGTGAGTGTTCAAGTTTCTCGCTGAGCAGGCGGGAGTTGACAAGACATCCCCGCGCCCAGTTCCAATATTCCAGCAAAACATGGTCACTCTCTGGACACACTCATTTCTATTTCCTCAACTTGATGGTGGCGGAGTTCGTGCAGGCGATGGGTAGGTGATGATAGAGATTGGCAGGTGGCCTCAACACTGATGGAGTATGCATTGCAGGTGGCATGATGACAGCGGAATGGGTACGGGAGCATGTACGTAGTCGCTGTTGTCCTTCTGTCAAGGTATTGATGCGAAATAAAGAGGGTACTTGAAGGCATGTCGTGCAAATGCACAAGCTGTATTCAAGCAACTAGGCGACGTCGGTGCGTAGGCCTCATGACCATCTCGCTCACGTCACTGATGTTTTCGATACACAGGCGTAGCCCTCACGTAAGTTCCACTATTTGTCAAGACTTTTCATCAGAGCTCAAGGGCTCTGATCTCGTTCGACAGATCCATGGTCAGTACCCGGTGACAGCTGCTCTGCATTGCCCATCCTTATCCACCCCGCGCAGTCTATCGCCATACACACCTTCCTCAACATTGTACTGAAGGTCTCGCTGCCGCCTTTTGTTGCTCCGTGCGTAATTGGCACGACGTGGACGATCGCGATCCTCTTCGTCGCCATCCCCGCTGGCGTGCACTCAGGCCAATATTATGGCGACACCGGATATTGTATGTGCTCGATTTGATGAGCGCTCCGCACACGTAGAGCTAACGACAGCGAACAGGGTGTTGGATACGGGACGAGTTCGACGGCGAGCGCATAGGCCTGGAATATCTCTGGCTCTACCTGGCGGCCTTTGTAAGTCTGATATGCTACGCATGCATTGCGGCGACCGTCAAAGGTATGTCAAACTACTGGTGTACTGCTCTGAAGCGTACTAAGGTGGCGCGCAGGATACGATGTCAGATCATTCCTTGGGGCCAATAGAGCCCCTCATGTCCCCAGCGCATACAAGCCGGATAGAGTGAACAGGCGGCGCATCAATCAGATGGCTATGCAGATGCTCTTGTACGTTTCCTGACACACTCGTTCAGAGCGCCGCCGTCTGACGTGATACTGCAGCTACCCGGCTATCTACACCATCACTGTCTTTCCCATCGCTGTCGTTCGGTGGACTGCGTTTGCTGGGCACCAGGTACCTCCGGGAGCTACGATGTATGTAGTTCCTGTTGTGCCACCTTTGTCGCTCATCTTGTACTCGCAGATTTTCTTCCTTCATCTTTTCACTCTCCGGTTTTCTCAATGTTCTCCTATTCGGCTTCACGAGAAGAGGGCTCATACCGTACCCTTCGCAAGCGAAGTCAAAGACCAAGAGCTCCTTCGCCTCGCCAGGCATGGCAACCAATCTGTTGACTACCGACAGCGCATCCGTGTACTCACAACCACGTATATGGAGCGGTACTCGTATGCTTCGAGCTATCCAGGCTTCAAGGTGGAGGATGCACCACCACTGCCTGCTCTTCCGGCACAAGCTGCCTTCAATGAGCGGCCAAAGTCTATGGGCGAGTTCAGGGAGGTTTCACTTGTATCAAGTGGGTCGGATACCGCCGTCTGCGATATTTCCTGTACTGATTTGTCGCAGATCCTCGTCCTAATGTCGCATATCCTGGTTCGTACTGGATATGAAGTGAACGTATCTAACGATAACGACTCTTGCGCTCTATTTATCCTCTGCGAGTCGGTGGCTGTAGCATTCATGGCGGCAAACGAGTGCACTCGTCTACTAATTAGTGTACAATCTACTTACTATGTATTCCTATGTATTGTATAGGAGAACAGGCCTATGTAGACATAAGTAGAATGTTATGATCGTATAGCGTGACCGGAAATGTTGTTGTGGGTCCACCTTGCGCTAACCCCATATGGAAACGATGCCTTCATGATGCACATGATTGAAGTCGGGAACTCGGACCGTTCCCCTCATCTGCAGCCACCCGTGCCGACACTGCGCAGCTGTTGAGCAGTCCATGCCCAGGAAAGCGCGAAGATGGGCGGAAACCAGTCTGTACCTAAGGTAACAGCCCAGGATAAGGCTATTCTAGAGTGAGCGTGCCACCCTTGCCTCCCTCAGCTGCTCACCTGCCCGCACAGTCTGAAGCTGCAGCGTGACAAGCTGAGGCAGTACCAGAAGAAGGCATGTTCCCCTCCCTCCGCAACCCGGCATATCACATCCATCGTCCAAGAAACCCCACAGCTAACGCTCTCGTCAAGTCCAGATCCAAACCGTCCTCGACCGCGAACATGCTATAGCCAAGACCCACCTCGCGAACGGCCATAAGGACCGCGCGATCATCGCCCTTCGGCGACCGGAAGTACCAGGAGAGCCTCCTCGTCAAGACAGATGGGCAGCTGGAGAACCTCGAGCAGCTCGTACGTGTATCACTCCATCCTCCCAGTGCGCGCTGATTGCGGCCCCGCGCCACAGGTTTCCACCATCGAGTTCTCGCTCGTCGAGGTGTCCGTCCTGCATGGGCTCAAGCAGGGCAATGAGGTCCTGAAGGAGATCCACAAGGAAATGAACGTCGAGAGCGTGGAGAAGCTGCTCGACGAGACGGCAGAGGCGCGCGCGTATCAGGAGGTTCGTCAGCGTATGGTTCCTTGCTGGTACGGGACTGACATTGCTACGGTATCGTCTAGGAAATCAGCGACATGCTCGCCAACAACCTCACTGCGGAAGACGAGGACGCTGTACAGAACGAGCTACTGGAGTTGGAGGCGCAAGCGCTTCGGGAAGCACAGCCAGAGAAGGACATCAGCCTGCCCTTCGCCCCTACGGAGGAGCCTGTTCGCGCACCCGAGGAAGCAGTCGAAGGTATGATGGGTCCGTCAGCTGCTACCAAGTCGCTCGCTGACATTGCTTCCCGTCAGAGGCGGAGTCGCCACGACAGCGCGCGAGAGTTGCAGTGCCCGGATAGATAGCGTTCTCCGCGTCTACTTTGTCTCAGAACGAGTGCCTATAACTTATCAAACATGGAAGGGTTTGCATCACCCTCGAATGACTGTTACAACGAGGGGCACGTCGTCAGACCACCCAACATCAGGACAGGTAAGTGTGCAGACAGGCGGAGCCACTAGAGAAGCGTCCTCTACCACCCCTCGAAGTCTCCGAACCCAACCTTCCTTTTCTTCTTTGCGTCCTCGCTCGCGCCCGTTGCCGGTCGCTTCAGCGTCGCCGGCACCGTTTTCGACGTCGCTGCCGGCGCCTGCTTGCCAGCTCCACCAACGTTCAGATACTTCCCCACCCCGCCGCCGCCGCCGCCCCAAGAACAGACTCCCCAGACCCGACCTTCACACCAAACCAGTTAATATCATCTCCCTCGGGCTTCTTCTTCTCCGTGCTAGACTGCTGCGCGGCTTCGCGCTTCGCGAGCTTCTTCGCCAGCCGGGTCTTGTACTCCTCGAAGGGGTCCTGGTAGATGATCACCTCCTGTATCCGTATGCTGCGCGCCGGCCGGTCCGTGCCAGGCTTCACGGGCACCTTCTCCAGCGCGTCGAGCACGTCCTCGCCGCCGACAAGCGTACCGAAGACGGTGTGCTTGTGGTCGAGGTGTTGCGTGGCGCGGAAGGTGAGGTACCATTGCGAGCTGGGGGCGAGTCAGCCAAAACGTGAAGATGGATGTAAGAGCCGACGTACCCGTTTGTGTCCTTGCCGCGGTTGGCCATGGCTAGGGTGCCTCGACTTTCGTGCCGGGCGGCGCCCTTGAGGTCGTACTCGTCGCGGAAGGGTGTGCCCCAGCACGACTCGCCGCCACTGCCGGTGCCGGTAGGGTCACCGGTTTGGATCTGCGTAGTGTAAGAAGCGGTGATCAACGACGACTACGTGGACATACCATAAAGCCCGGGACCAATCTATGGAAGAGTACATCGTTGTACTTGCCGGCTTTCGCGAGCTGAAGGAAGTTGTAGCAGGTCTTGGGCGCCTGTTACACATTCAACCATTGTTCCCCACGCAGATGATATTGCTCACCTTCTCGCAAAAGAGCTCAAGGTTTAGGCTCCCGCCGCCGAGGCTGGTGACGACGCGCACGTATGCGCGCCGCTTGCCGACGTCCTTCTCTTTCCCCTTCCCCTTGACCGAGGTGTGGAAGTCCTCGAACATGAGCTCCTCCTCGTCCCACAGCAGCTTCGAGGACTGCGTCTGCGGGTCGACGGAGGTGGAGGTAAGGGACGCGCCCGGTGCGCCGCTGGAGTAGGGGGAAACGTTCCAAGGATCTTTCTCCTTGGCTTTGAGTGAAACTACGGGGCCGGCGGCAGGTTTGGCAGCGGGCGTGACAGCCTTAGCATCTGTGGACGTGGACGCAGAGGCCGTGGGCATGGATGCGGCGGGCATTCCATGCGGGTTCTGCAGCGTTATGACATCTTGCCTGGCGTAAGAGTAAGACGGCGCAACTATCCATGGTAAAGGCACCTACTTCTTGAATGGAACATCGTTCACCAAGTCCTTGTTGCCCTTGATGCTATCCGCGAGGAATACATTACCGGTCGTGGCGATCGCGACAACATGCGAGTGTTCACTGAACGGCTTGTAGGATATGGGGTCAATGATCTCGCCGGACGATTCCTTGCGAGAGTAGTGAAGAGGAATGAGGTCGGCAGGCAAGAGGGGCTCCTTGGTTATGGGATGGGTATTGTTGTGCTGTCTGTAGACGCATGTCAGCATCGCACTTCAGGCCAGTCGGCGGTCACGTACTTGAGCCAAGGGATTATATTGACTAAATCAAAGACGTGCCCCGTGCCATCTGCGTTCCGCGCACAGACAGGATGCGAGAACGGCTGGAATGAGAGCGCACAGCAGTCGAAGGGAGTGCGCGTGCCGGGGTGGGGCGCTTCGGACTTTCTACAGTTCGTCAGCAAAGTGGACGATATCCAACCAAGTTCCTACTTTTGTAACCAGTCGAAGACGAGTGGCTGCCAAAGAAGCCGGCATGCTCCTGGTGGGTGATATATAGCTTGTTCGAGTTTCCGTGACCCATGGCTGATGGACGCGAGGACAAGGTGCGGGATGCGGCCCGGTCGATCACAGGCGCGTCTTGCCCGCCAAAAGCGTGAACGCATCTCATTCCGTGCCTCTCGCGTCCATGCTGCAGTGCTCGCGCGCCCGGGCAGCCGTACCCCTAGCCCGCCAGAAGTCGACCGTCGCCGCGCTCATTGCCCCGACGCAAGGCCCCGCCCCCCGCCCAGCCATCCGATGACATCCCGCTCACCTCGTCTACCTCGAGGGAACTCTTCACCCGCATACGCCAAGGGCATCGCAAAGTCCCAGTCCGTGACGCGCGATGCAGGCCCCCAGAAGGCAAATGTCTTCAACGAGGCCTATGCTGGCATGAACGCCGCACTCAAGCGGTACGACTACGAGACAGCAGAGCGGCACTGGCGCCAGCTGCAGGAATACGATCTCGTCCAGTATCTGGGCCCACCTCAGCTGCACAGCTATCCAGGGCTCTCGTTCTGCACCAGGTTAACATGTCTTCGGACCGCCTCAGACCCCAGCTACGGCACCAGCTTTTCAAGGAGGTGGCCGTTATAGCCGCGGCTGGCCGTGCTCCCGCTGCACTCAAGGCATACATGCAATACGCCTCCGCGAGAATGAGCCTCAACTCATTCTCGAGGTCTACCAACAGTACGAGGCCGCCTTGCTTGCCTCAAAGCCTGCTGAGCAGCCGGAGACTGAGGAGCTGAAGGACCACAACGGTGTCGACCTCGCCCATCTCTCCTTCGATCCCACTGTCCATGACCGCGTTGAGTTCATGCTGTTCGCAGTCACCTCCCATATCTTACTCGACAACTTCCACGCGGCCCTGCGCCTCTACATTGACTTCTCCGAATCCATTCAACACCAGAACACGGTCAACTTCCTGCAGGTTACCCTCGCCGATTTGAAGCAGCCCTTAGCGGACAGGATGCGGCCGATGCTAGTAAAACTGGAAGCTGCGCGTCTGATCAGCCGGCCCCATGCCCTCTCGAAGCGGTTGATGAGGTACGCAGCGAAGGGGGTCAAGCAGATACAGTCGCTCTACGACACGTCATCGAAGGATTGTCTTCAGGATGCATTCATCGCCGCGGACGAGGCTCTTGTCAGCGAATATAGGCCTGTGGCCATGACGGAAGCCTTGTGGACCTCCTTCCTCACCGCTTTCATCCGATGCGGCAGAAAGGACCTTGCGCACAAGGTCTGGCAGAACATGGTCTCCCTCGGGCTTCGCCCAGGGGTGTCAATGTATACCGCGATGCTCGACACGTACGCGGCCAGGGTGCCGTCGACGATCTGACGCAGCTATGGAGCACCATCGTCAATGCGGGAGTGCAACCGGACGCTTTGAGCTACCGCGCACTCATCAGCGGTCTCATGAAAGGCGACCGCATTCCAGAGGCAATGGAGCGCTACGAGGAGTTCAAGCGCCTGCGGCTCGCAGAGTCCCCGCCAGAGCTCGCCATCATGGTCTTCAACACCCTCCTGCACGAGCTGCTCCTCTCGCGGACGCCAGACGCAGCAGGCGGAGTGTTTAAGGACATGGTTGCACACGGCGTCGTACCCGACCAGGTCACCTACAACACCTTTCTGGCCTATTATGCGCGCCGCGAAGACATGACAGGACTGTCCAACACCATAGAAGTCATGCGGGCGGCCAACCTCTATGGGGACGAGTTCACCTACTCGTCTGTCCTCGCTGGATTGACGCGCGTCGGGAGGAAGGACGCCGCAGACCTAGTTCACGACATCATGAACTCGCTCGGCCTGCGGGCGGGAACGCACATGTACACCAGCCTGATCACTCAGCAGCTCACGGAGGGCACTGACACCAGCCTGAATGCTGCGTACAGGCTGCTGCACCTATGGAGACGACGCCGTCGCTCGCCCCGACAGCCGTGACGTACACGCGATTTTAACGGGACTGCATCGAGGAAAGTGGCTGGACGACGAAGAGCGGAGAAGGAGGCGAGACGATATCTTGCGTCGCATGGCGAATCGCGGATTGCAGCTGAACAGGGTCACGTACCACATCCTCATCAAGGCGTGTTTGAACCAGGAGCACAGTATTCCGGACGCGCTCATGTATTACCGGGAGATGCTCGCGCGCAGGCTCGTTACGCCGGACACGTACTACCTCCTCCTCTCCGGACTGGTGCACTGGGAGCAGTGGGATGTGGGGGATGAACTGGTGCGGGAGATGCAGACGCTGAAGGTGCAGATGTCGCCGTCTACGCGGCAGATGGTCAGAAGTATACAGACTCGACGGCGTAATATCCTACCAGATAGTGATAGACGACGGGCGAAGTTCGTAGCATAGCATACTATTCCTTATGATTGGCCTAGGAGGAAGGCCTTCCCGAGACCTAATTTCTGATAGCGGTCGAAAGCTATGCGAATGAGAGTCAGGGATGCGGTGAAGACTGAAGAACACGGTGTACGCACCCCAGAAGCTCCATTTGCGCCCAAGATACCGTCCGAGCAGGGGCATTAAGACCATGCCAAAGATGCTACGAAGCTGGTCGAGGTTCTCCTCCCACTCAAGGAGCGCCTGGAGGTAGCTGTCGTCTGACCGGACAGAGGAAGTGTCCGAGAGATCGTCCAAGGAATCGAGTTCTGAGGCCATCCTAACCCTTGCCTTCTGTGCTCCGCTTCTCAGTGTCAAGAAAAAACAGCACCGTGTAACGCACGCAAGCAAACACGCGCAGGCGCTGTGGCAATCAAACAGGTGGGGGAGGACAAGATCCGGCGTGCCGGGCCGGGTGTTGTTTTGGCAAATACTTAGAAGGTGACCGCTGCTCCAAGGTCCCTGCTTTTGCCTCCCACCTCCATCACGACCCCGAACCCGCGGCACCTCCCCCGCAGAGTTATGCATCATGGCGGACGTCCCGCAAGCAGCGCCGCCCAGCAAATATCTCAAGCTCACCGGTCAGCCGCTGCTCTATGCCATCTCCATCTTCGCCAGCCTTGGCGTCTTCCTGGTGCGCGTTGCAACGACGCTGCCCTGATAACCTGCTCACCGCGTTCTCATTCTCGTCTTGCGCCTGTAGTTTGGATATGATCAAGGGTGCGCGTCTCTCTGGCTCTTCTGCGCGCTTTCGGGTGTTCATCGCCTCCCCTCCAGCGTGATGAGCGGGATCATCACCCAGCCGCATTTTCGCAACTACTTCCACACCCCGACCGCCTTCCAGACCGGCACTATGGTTGCTGTGCTGGAAGTCGGCGCGTTCAGTACGTTAAGCGCGTGCCTCGTGTGTATTACATCATTGCTCAACGACCTGCAGTCACCTCGCTTGCCGCTGGGCGCGTCGGCGACCTCATCGGACGCAAGGGCACGCTCTTCATCGCGCCATTGTCTTCACTGTAGGAGGCGCGGTGCAGACGGGACTACGGGCTACTACGTGATGATTGTCGGACGTATAATTTCTGGCTTCGGCGTTGGGTTGCTATCGTGCGTTTATTTCCCGGCTGTCCTGTTCGCTTGCAGCTCAACCATCCTCCCTTTTTAGGACCATTGTGCCGATATACCAGAGTGAAATATCTCCACCCGATCATGTAGGCTATACCGGTGGCACTAATGAACTATCAGCTGACTCGCTTCTCCAGCGCGGCGCACTCGCGTGCATGGAGTTCACCGGAAACATCATAGGCTACTCTGTATCAGTGGTATGCCTGTGACAGATCTTGTCATGTCAAGCGCCCGCTCACACAACTGCAGTGGGTGGGCTACTTCTGCTCCTTCATTGACTCCGACCTGTCCTGGCGCATTCCGCTCCTTCTACAATGCGTCATTGGGGCGATTCTTGCTGTGGGGCGCTTGTTATGCCCGAGAGCCCGCGGTTCGTGCTTCTTCTCTCGTTGCCCCACACTTCCATCTGATCCATCGTAGATGGCTTGTCGATACGGACAAGGACTCCAGGGTATGCGCGTCCTTGCAGACCTGCACGGCGGCGATCCTGAGGACGAGATTGCCATCGCTGAGTACAAGGAAATTAGAGAGAAAGTTGATGAGGAGGTGCGTTTGCTGCAGGAGTCGAATGAGGAACACATCTGATTGCCTAATCCGTTCGCAGCGCAACTCTGGGAAGGTCGTGGGTACGGGGTCATGTGGAAGAAGTACGACGCCGTGTCATTCTTGCCTGCTCCTCTCAGGCATTTGCTCAGCTCAATGGAATCAATGGTGACCTGGTTCAATGCATGATGTTGTACTGAAGCTGATCATGATCCCCAGTCATCTCGTACTACGCTCGTATGTGGCAATAGTTTCAAATAGAATACGTACTGACCTTCGTTGCAGCTCGTGTCTTTGAAGAGGCCGGCTGGATTGGCCGTGAGGCGATTCTCATGACTGGTATCAACTCCATCATCTACGTGCTGAGTACTTTGCCTCCTTGGGTGCTTGTCGACCGATGGGGTCGTCGCGCCATCTTGCTATCTGGAGCTGTCATTGTACGGTGCTCTTCCTCGTTCTACCGGCGCTTGCTCACGAGTTACACAGATGGCGCTGGCGCTGGGTGCAACAGGCTGGTGGATGTACATTGATGTTCCCGCGACCCGAATGCGGTCGTCATCTGCGTTATTATTTTCAATGCGCATTTGGCTACAGTTGGGGACCAATCCCATGGCTGTACCCACCCGAGGTACGCGAATCACGTCGTTGTAGAGATTATTAACTGACTATTTTCGGACAGATCATGCCCCTCACTTTCCGTGCTAAGGGTGTCTCCCTCCACCGCGTCGAATTGGTTCTTCAACTTCGTCGTGGGCGAGGCCACCCCAATCTTGCAAGAGGTGATCGAGTGGCGGCTGTACCCATGCACGGCTTCTTCTGTGTATGCAGTTTGTGTTGGTGTATTTCAGTGCGTCATTCACTCCGGAGCCACTTCCCTCCACTGACCACCTCTGTCAGTGTACCCGGAGACTAAGGGTGTCCCGCTCGAGGAGATGGACGCCGTGTTCGGCGAGGAAGAATACGAGGAGATCATGGACAACGCATCCGAGTCCGATACGGAATCGCTGCTAACGCGCGTTCCCGCGGCTATGGCGCTATATACGGCCCCGGCTCGTCCCGCGGGCTGTTGACGGCACGCTCAGCGCCAAGTCCGGCGTGCAGCAACTGCACTCGAATGGCCAGCAGCATGGCGGTTAGCTGCGGCGGCCCGCAAAGCTCACTGTCCTTGCTGGCGCGCTCAAGCGCAACTTGGGGAAACCCCGCCTCGTGTATCGGTCGGCTCTACGTTTACTGGCGCCAGGATGCCGTTGCGCGATGCGCCCGCGCCGTCCAGATGACGACGGTGCGAAGGACTGTTGTAACATAACCACACTTTACGCCTTTTTTATGTGTAGCGCATGAAGTTAAATTCAAGTTCATCTTTCTGACATGCAACCGCAGTACATATCCCACCGGTGATGGATGGAACACGGCGTGCTTACCTGAAGTCTTACGGCTCAACAGCTCTTGCCTATGCTCGTACCACGCGGCAGAGGACGATATCTCGTTACATAGGCCCAAGCCAGCAACGAGGACCCGAGGCGCAATGAGAATACCGAGTGTATCCAGTTCGAGTGAAACGGCAAGCTGCTTGACCTGGCATGCAATACTTACAAGACCGAATTTTCGAATCACGGTCGCGACTGATAACAGGCCTGGACTACGGCAGTCATACTGGACACTGAGGGTATTATGGCAGTTATCCTTCATGATCAGTAGTGGGGTTCTTATGTAAATACCATTTTAAACATGTAGGTGAGGCCGCGGGCCAGTGAACTATGAGAGGTGCATCGGGAGGGGCAGGTAAGCAAGCATCGCAGATGAAAAAGCCCACGTGAATAGGTGGTCAGGTTGCGATCAGCAGCCAAAGCGCGAGGACCTGGAGGAGGCTGACCGCTGAAGAACGCGCTCACGGGACAAGGACTACTTAGTAATAGAAGTTTGAAATCGGCTCCGAGCGGAAACTCCCACGAGCTGCGGCTCGGTACGGTCGGACCGTACTCGAGGCGCCGATCGCGTCTTTGCGCGTCCCACCATGAACTGCAAGACTCTGACGCGAACACGTCCCCGGCTCTGCAACCTCGAGCGCCATGCCTACAGCACATCCAGGCTCGCCGTATGAGCCGCGCCGCAGAGGCGTACTACGAACAGAAGGCGCGCTCCCAAGAAGCAGACCTTGCAGCCCGGCCGGGCGACTCGTCCAGAAAGCCAGTCGTCGAGCCTAGCAGCAATTTGCTACAGCGCTACTCGAACATCTTGGACGAGAGGACGAGCGCACGGCGTGAGCTGGAGCCCATTATGGAGCTTCTCGACCCAGTTGGCCGGTTTGAAGCACTCGGATTGCACAAGCCCATCGTCGAAGCGATGCACACGGCGTTCCCCAACGTGACGCACCCTACGGAGATGCAGACGCGTCTGATACCCGCTATTCTCAGTGGCAAAGATGTACTGCTGAAGGACGATACCGGGACTGGCAAGTGAGTGTTGACGTTCGCGCTGAAGACTACCGTTCTGACATGACTACTTACATAGAACGTTTGGCGCGACATTATCACTGCTGAGCAAACCTCGCGTCAAATATCGCACCCGAAACGCGCACGGGAGGGTCACCGAAAAGGATACGGTCACCTCAATTATGATCGTGCCCTACCGCGACCTGGCGTATCAAATTCTGAGCTGGATCGAGAGCATAGTCAAGAATTTCGGCGGCGCGACGCCACCTGCCCTCTCTTCCCTTGCTCAGGTGCTCGTGCGTGACGGGCAGACGCACCTCAACGAGGGTCTCGAATTGCTGCGCAAGGAGCCGCCACATATCCTCATCGGCACGCCTCAAGCCCTCCTCGACGTCTACCGCGCCGATCCCAATGCCTTCCGCCGAAACGCACTCTCAACGGTCTTCGTGGACGAGGTCGACTACCTCATCGAGACCGCGCGCGACCTTGGTCCACAGCTATCGGCCAAGCGAAAGGCGCTCGAGCGGCGCATACGCAAGCACCCCGGCGTCACGCGCGAGCTGCTCGATATCATATACGAGGAGCGCATACGCAGAAACCTGGATGTTCAAGAGGAGAGCGGGCTTGAGGAGCACCAGCGGTTTTTGGGCTCGTCGAAGCGCGAGACGATTGGCGGACCTCAGTTGGTACTCGCGAGCGCGACGCTGCCGGCACATCTGAGCGCGTATGTTTTCCAAGAAAGCGGGTGGTGGGCGAGGCACGGGTATGTGCGTGTCATGAAAGGGAAGGAGGAGGGCACCGCGGCGGCCAAGACAATGGGACTTGGTGGGAGTGGGGTCGAGCACTCGGTGGTCCTGGTTGGGCCGGAATCGGCGACCAACGTTCCTGGGGCGGTCCCTTCCACGAGGATAGACGAGTTGCCGTCCGCGATATCGGAGGAAGAGCAGGCGCTTGACGATGACGTCCTGAGCGAGAAGGAGAAACAGGGTGCGTTCCTGTTCATCTATCTGCGTGGGCATCGATCTCAAGTGGTTTTGCAGCGTTCGTCGGCAAGCCATCCACGTTCAATGCGGACACTTATGGAGGCTATTGCCACCGCGTTCGCTTTGGACGTTCCCTCTGTGGCGCTCCTCGTGCTTCCCTCGTCGGCGAACGTGAAGCGGGCGGTATACGATTTCGGGAGCTGGGCGTCAACGCGCGCCCGCTGGACCTCTCTCGCGATCGGGAGCGGTTGGTGGGTGGCAGGAGCGACTTTAGCGGCAAACCGACGATGTTCGTATCCACATTCTCTGCGATCCGCGGCCTGGACCTACCCGACCTGACTCACGTCTTCATACTGGGTGTGCTGGAGCGGGAGATCGTGCCGCGCGCCACGACGCGTATGTGCACGTCGCGGGACGCGTGGGGCGGTCAGGACGCGGGGGCAAAGTGGTGTCGTTTATCGAGGCGACGGCGGTAGACTTTGCGACAGAGGACGCGGATGCTGCGCAGGAGGACAAGGCGGCTGCGCGGCAGGGAGACCTGTGGCGGCTGCAGCGGGTGTTCAAGCGGCTGGGTCTGAGGGCGACTGCGTTTCCGCACTTTAGTGACGTAGAGTACGAGGGGGGCGTCTAATGAACTTGAAGCGCGTGGGGGTTACCTGTGTTGCTACGGCCGTTCTGGGCCGCGTCGTCGTCATCAACGCCCGTCGCGCATGCCATCAGCGCACGGCTCTCGTCTTACGCACGTCTTTTCTTCCCGCCGTGCTAGCGAGAGCAAGTGAGGCAGGATAGACTGGCTGCAGTGAGACCCCGCGGACTCCAACGCGGAAGGACTAGAAGACTATTTGCAATCCGCACGGGTCGCGTTTTCCATCATCTCAGTCTGCCTCCGTCGGTTGTCGGCCGCGTGCTGCTCTATCTTTCCTTCTTTCCTCCAGGTTCCTTCTTCGGTTCTTCTTCTAGTCGATGCCAGCGGGCACGCTCTAATCTTCGAGCAAGCCTCCATCACGCGCGCCGCTTCCCCTGCGGTTCCCTTCACCCAACTCTTACCGCCCGTTTCCTCCCACCATCATGCGGCTCGCAGCGTTCGCCATCGCTGCTCTCGCCCTGTTCGCCGGCGTCGCCGCTCAGGACGATGACAACAACAACGGGTCCCAGTCTGGCACCCGCACGCGGTCTGCGTCTGCGTCTGACGCCTCACTCTCGCGGACGACCAGCGTCACTACGATCACCACCAGCACCCGCTCAGGCGGCGACGTCGTCCAGACCACGTTCGTCTCCAGCTCGTCTACAGCGTCACTGTCTCCGCCACCTCTCGGCCTCTGCGACTCCCTCCGCAACCGAATCGCCGAACGCAGACAACACATTCCTCGACACCAAGATCGATCCCGCCTTTGGTGTTCTCGGCGCGCTGCTCATACTCACCGGCTTGCCAAGCACGTTCTGGGGGCACAAGAACAGATGGTGCGTGTTCGGCAGCAAGCTCGCCGAACCATACCCGCTGACACTGTTCCATTGCAGGACCTCCTTCTTCATCACCGGCTGCTACACGCTCGCGCTCGTCTGCTTCGTCCTCATCACCAAGTTCGGCATCCTTCCTGCAATCCACCCGCCTACTGCCACCGTGCGCGGCATGTTCGTGCTCGCGTGCGGCGTTGCCGGCATTGCTGGAGGTGGCATAGCCATCTTCTTCTGGAAGGCGTCGCGCTACTTCATTGGGGGCTGGGGCGGCTTCGCAGTCGGCCTGTGGATTCAGTGTTTCCGGGACGGCGGCCTGATCTCGAATGTTGGGCTCCGCTGGATTCTATACATCGGTACGTTATGGCCGTGTTCCTCCGTGCGTGTCATTGACAGGCGTGTGCAGGCGCTGGTGTGGTCGGTTTCGTCTTGTGCACGATTCCCAAGGTAACCGGATCCGGCGTTCGAGTTGCGCATAACTCAACCTCTCCCAGATCCACTATCATGTCTTGCTCGTCTCCACCGCCTTTGTCGGCGCGTCTGCCTTTATGCTAGGCATCGACTGCTTCACGACCGCTAACCTCAAGGAGGTGCGATACTACAGTTTGTCCGTCGTTTAGCCTAACGCGCTCACAGTTCTACGTGTGGAACATCGGGTTCACGAGTTTGTTCCCCAAGTTCAAGGACAATGACATCAAGTTCCCTGTGTCCCAGGTCATGCAGATCGAGCTCGGGCTCATCGGTGCAATCGCTCTGATGGGTGTGGCTGTTCAATTGCGCATTCTAAGTGCGCTCCAAGTCAAGCTCAAGGAAATCAACGAGGAGCAGCGCAGGCGCGAGCGGGCGGCTGACTTGGATGGCGTCGACCGCTTCGCTATGCTGCAGCGCGAACAGGAGGAGTGGGAAAGGGATCACCCAAGCTTTAGCAAGCACGGTCGCGCGGAAAGCGGCCTCTCCACGATGCCGCTTATGGGCAAGTACCAGGACGGATCTCGTCACCGGTGACCGAGCACACCTTCGCCAGTGAAGACCGCAAGCGCCGACCCTCGGGTCTCTCGGATCTCATGGCATCCCGGCTCCAGAAGAAGAGAAGGAGCGTGCTGCTCGCGGACGGCCGACCGTTGCACTACCCGCTCTCGATCTCGGGATGGGAATCGAAGACGACGTTCCTAAGGACTTTATCGCCAAGAACCAGGGCAAGGCGCAGCGCCAGCCCCCGACTAAGGAGATACAGAAGCGCGATGACTTGCTTGCTGAGATTGACAATCTCCGTCGGTCTATTGACGTTCTGCGCACAGAATCGCCGGACCTTTCCTCTCATCGCCCTTCTCTGACCTCCCGCCGGACCCTCAGCACGGATGCCGCCGCCGCATTGCTGCCTGCTGTTCATCTGAGACCACCTCGCACTAGCGACCCGCGCGCTCGCGTACATTCCATGGAGATGAACGCCCTCGTCGGTCAGTATAGCGCTGGCGAGTCCCTCGGTCGGCCGTCAAGTGCCCTCTTCGTGATGTCGACTGGGATCAGTACGTCGCGGAGCGGAAGCTCCTTCAACCTCCTTCCGGCGTGACACCACCTATCCCGACAACTAGCCCTGGCCCGAGCCCTACCCATCGCATTAACATGCCCCCCGCCGTCGCAGAAGCCTTGCGCGATCGCAAGCTGCGTGAGAGCGTCTTGTACAGCGCGCCGCATGCTTCGGATGACGATGTCCCTCTCGCCCAACAACGCCCGCAGCCGGTCCGCTGGCGGCAATATGCCCGTCACGATCCTTCCTCCGCAGAAGCCCATCCACGCGCCAAAGCCCCAGCGCCCAGCGGCGCACCACGCACAGCGACCTTCGAGGAGTTGAACGAGCGGCATCGCGAGCATCTTCGCAAATGCAGGCGATCACACAAGCGCAGAAGGATCAGGCTGATCTCGACTCCGCGAAGGCGCGCTGGGAGAGGTCCAAGGCAGCCGAGCGCGAGGCTGTCGCCAAGCGGCAAGCGGAGAAGGCCGCTCGCCTGCGGGAGGGCGGCCGGAGCCCGCACGATAATGGCGAGCGCCAGCGGCGGCACTCACGGTCGCTCAGCGCGGACAAACTGAACGCGTTGGGCACTGGCAAGCACCTCCAAGCGCCTGTCGACCATGAAGTGGAGAACTGGCAGCAGCAGCAGGTTGGAGAGTTGGGCGCCAGCCACGAGCGCGGCCCAGCGGCAGCGGGGGCCGCACGCGGGACTCGCGCGCTGCAGGCGTCCCTTCCCCGACACGAAGCGCTCCCGCGCCGCGCGCCAGTAATGACCGCCGCATGCGCTGGCGATCCTGTATGGTGAAAAACGGACTGTACTCTCTGTGAGTAAGTAATGGACTTCTTATTTAGCTGGTGACTGGCGGTTGGTGACTTTCTATCGGCTGGTGACGTTTTTATTGCTGGTGATTTTTACGGCTGTACTGTACCTCCTTGCATGCCCATGTTGGAACTCTCCTGTCCCATGTTGCATTATCCTTCCCCCTCCTCCTGCCCATGTCGCATACCTCCTGCCCCATGTTGCACTCCCCCTGTCTATCGCATTTCGCTTGTTACATCTTTACGACCTGGCGGGCCTCCCACCGGACGCTCGCCGCACCCAAGGACAGTCTCTGGATTGCATATCAATGATCATCCCCATCGTACACTACCATTCGTTTGAATCATGATCAGGGACATTCGCATCTTTCTTGTAGATACAGTAGAGCGCTATAGTAATGTTCGCAAATGTTCGACGTGTCTCAACGCTGTCACAATTGTTGAGCGCCGAGCTTGTGCAGCGACTTCGACCGTCAGAGCTTCTCTCTGAATGGCACATATGAGACCTGTCTGCGAGATGTGGGCGCGTATGAGACCTCTTAGCTCTGGGCCGAACTCGAACCGCGGTCACAAGACTTGCAAAATTTTGGGAACGCTCTGGCCTGGAAATGCTGGGGCGCTCTGGGACTTCCGTGGCAGGTTGAACGGCGGGCACCGGGGCAAATGACGCGGGTGCGGAGCTCCAAGGAGGCGGCGCCGCCTTTCTTATAGACGCTCACTGCAGCGCCTCTCATCCCCACGACTTGCTCTCAACGCGCTTGACCAAAATAAACAACATGGCGCTCAACATCCAACGTTCGCAGTCCGCGCCGCATCCCCTTCAGGCGATGAAGGAACATACCAGGCCAGACCGGTGATTGCTCTCCAGCGGTCAGCGTCGACCATAGAGTTCGGTGCTGCCAATGGTCCGCGCAAGGCGTATCATCAGCCGCACCATCGAAGCTATACCCCAAAATTCGAACGCGAGAACCCATTCAATTGCTCTGATTTCTTCCCCATCGCGCGGACGAGCGGGAGGCATGGAGCTGGATCCAGGAGGAGGATGAATCTCGGGAGGAGGAGGATGTCCCAGAGCCGTACGGGAGCGAGCGGGACATGGACGAGAAGACGCTGGGGGAGACGATAGCTATGGAGGATAAGCTGGGTATTCTGGCTTTGGGTGAGTGAATACGCGGCCGGTGCGGCTTGGTCTGATGACGAGGACATAGGCGATATCTTGTTCAACGCGAGGGCTGGATCCGGACGACCTGGCGTGCCAGTGGCTGCGCCGGAGGAATGGCGCTTGGTATCACCATACAGCGATGATGAGCCTGTGGACCACGAGGCGCTCTACCTGTCCCTGCGCGCACGCCGCAAGGAGAGTGCGAAGGTGTCCACCGACGAGACAGTCGTTGATTCGACCTTTGGCTCGCTGTTCTTCGGCAAGGATTGAGGGACTTAGAGGGGACAAAAACTTGGGACTTTGTATTCCGGGACTTAGAGTACCGTACCCTGTGTGCAACCTGGATTTTGGATGGGCGTATCGGAGAGCGTGAGGACTGTGGGAACACCAAACATCGGCCGCAAACAGTGGCAGAGCGAGAAGCTGGCGCCTCCATTGGAAGAAGCAACCGTGGGAAAACTGCATGTGGGCGCGCTGATGGGAATGTCGACCCCTAAGTAACACACGTGACGCTGAGCGCATTTTTCCTTTTTGCTCTTTCACTCCCACGACCACCTGTGCACCATGTCCGTTTCGCCGTCTGCCGGGTTGCTTCTGGACCCCCAGCTTCAAGCAGAAATGTCGACCGCGCCCGTGCCGCAGGATCCTCAGTCCGCCCTCGGTGCTCTTGTACGCGTACCCTCTTGTTATCGTACCCTCAACTCAGCATATACAGGTCAGCGAGGGCCCAGCGGGCATCTCCCACGCCCGGAGACCATCGCCTCCACGCAATCGGCGCAGTCCCTTCTCCAGGCGCAGTTGGGTGGTATCAAGGCGGAGCCTGCGCCTCCTGAGGCGCAGGCCCTCAGCAGCATCTGCCTGCGTCCATCATCTCTTACCGATTGTGCGTTGTACGACCGTGAGAACGGCGCGTGTTGCTCACGCGCGGACAGCTCGCGAGCCGCAAGCGCAAGCTGGCAGTGACAGACATCATGGGGGAGGATGCGCACAGCAAGATTCGGCGCGTCGTACGCGATCACGTCTCAAACGACCCATCGCGGGCCATCCCAATGACCACGTCATCTGCCTACATGCTGCTGTCGCCCAGAAGTCGTACGGAACGGAGAAGCGCTTCCTTTGCCCCCTCCGGTCGTCCACATCGAAGGTCCCGTCTGGCACATGCGCTCGCAGCAGCTCTCAATGGCTATCATATCGGAGACAGGCGAGCGCGCCTTCGAGCAACGCGCCGCGCTTGACTCCAGTATGACCAGCAGCTTCAAGTTCTTGCACGTCACGAGCACGGCGAAGGCGAAGAGCTTCCAGCTGTCGCTCGATATCGCGGAGCCGCCCCCTCCGCCGCGGGCACTGATGCCAGCGACGCGCCTCTTGGACGTGTCTGGGCCTCTTTCGACTCCGCGCCAGTCACGATCATCTCGAAGCCCTCGAAGAAGACCGCCAAGACGCGTAACATTGCGTCCTGCATCCTCGCTGGCGGTCCCGTCTCCCTCTTCAATCGTATAAATTCGCAGACCGTACGCACGAAATACATGACCATCGAGCACGCCCAGTTGTGCGCGAGCAACATCGCGTGGTCTGCCTTCAACGTCAACGTCGTTCGCCGCCCTACAGACCCGCCGCCCGTGGGTACGTTGTCATGTGATGTGAACTGACTACTCGAGTTTGCTCACGGTAGACGCGCAGCGGGACCACAGGCCGTGACCTATGGGAGCGAGATCGTACTATCGGACACGCACTCCGGCATTTCGACTTCGCCTCTGGTGATTCGCAAGGTTGAGAAGAGCAAAGTCATCGCGGATGACGGTGGTCCGGTTAGTCAGATGCAGAAGGTCGTCCTGCAGCGCCTCAACCCGGATGGGTCGCGGCACTATTTATCCGCTGCTGGCCCTGTCTCCGGCGCCCCCAGCGGGTCATCTTCCAGTACACAAGCGGGCACGCATCCGCTCATCTTCCAATCCCCGCGTGCCAGCGATGACAGCAACAAGGACGTTCACAATGATGAAGTTGACGACTATTTGTGCTGGACTATTGTCGGCATATGTAAGTCACGCTGTTCACTTCGGCGGGCCACATGAACTTACATTGTGTAGCCAAATTCCAGTACACGTTCTTCGACGCCTTCGGCGGAAACAATACGATCCCAGAGATGCCCATCACACCGTTCCCGACCTTGTTTACCGCGCCGGTATACCGCCAGCCCCATAACACCATCGACTTGACTGTCTCGAATTTCTTCTACGGGGACATGAAGAATGGGCAGCACAAGGCGCTAGAGGTGTACTTGGGCAACCTTGGGCCGCTTGCCCACCGCATCTATCAGATGGGCCCCAGCGGACCCCTCACGAACGTTGGGCCATTCGTCACCACCGTATCAGAGACCGGGACGATGCAGGAACTCATGCAGCCATCCATGACACCGACGCATCATCAATCCTACATGCCGAACTCTGTGCATACCATCGTCACCGTCACCTTGCCACCCATCACCGACATTGTGAAGGCCCTTGAAGAGGATGCAGCCGTGTCGAACGATCCTAGTCGGTCGCATACGCCTGTCAACGTTCGACCACCCAACGGCACTCCGCCGCCCAGACCCCCGCCGCCAGCATCGATCGGTGGGCGAAGTCTGCCTCTACTGTTCATCCGGGCATCGGACGGCATTGGGTATCACTCCGGTAGGACCATCGCTGTCGACAACCTGTTCCCAGGAATCGACCTGCACGCTTTGCCACAGCAACCGACAGAGGGTATCGACACCAACTGGCTGGCAGCGGCCCACGCAGCCGCTTTTGGAATGACGGCGGGTGGCAGCTGCGAGTGCAGTAGGACTTCATCGCCAGCAGAAGCAGTGCGTGTCACAGGACGCTAATTATCTATCTTTTTTCTCTTACCTTAACGGAAACCTCGAATCTCCCTTCCCTTGCTATCGAAATTGCTGTCCATCGAGAGCTGTATACCTGTTGGGTCTCCCTATACATATGTCACTGGTTATCCGAGCACGAACGTTGCGTTCGGGAACGTTCGCGGCGTCGGGCTTTATGTATCTACTTCTGGTCTCTTGTGTTATCCATGCTGCTCTTCCTGTTCTGTATGGGGCCTCGCCTCCTCCAGTTCCTTATTGGTGGACTCAAGGGCCATAGACTTGGTCCGGGTGGGCTTAGAGCGGGCGGCGGGGCAGAAATGTGTGCGGATCGTCGACCGTCGCATGGCCGGCGAATGGTCGCCCTGGGTCCCGCCCCCGCCGCAGTCTGGGCGCGGCGGGTGATTGTAGCTGTGCGAGAAGCTGAGGGTCGCAGATTGTCTTGCCAGCGAACAACAGGAAGCGGGGCGTCGTTTGCTGGGCATACTCGTGGCATGTTGGCAGGCGACGGAATCGATAGGGTCCGCCAAGTTTGACAACGAACGATGGCAGTGGATTGGGAGCGCGCCTTTTTTGGGGATTACATACGCGCCCGAATCCGATCCGGGACGCGGCATATAAAACGCGACTGAGTTGATTTCTCGAAATCCCCGCCCCATCCTCCTCTCCCCCTCCATTACAACGCAAACATGTTCCCTGGCGGCGACAACGTACGCACTCAGCTCGAGTGGAATGCTCTGCTGAGCACCGTCAACGCGCCCACCCCGTCCGCGGAAACCAAGTACTGGCGCAAGGTGCGTACCGCGTCCCCTTCTCGCGCCGATGTTGAGCTGATGAGTCTGCAGACGGCGATTATTGCGACGATTGGTGAGAACCAACACACGATGTGCATGGGCGATGGGGCTGATGAGGTTCTGCTAGGCCCGAAGACGAACACCGTGCAGCGGCTGGCCGAGCTCCGCGGTGCTGGTGTCAACATCGGTGCGTGAATCGATGGTCTCTTCGCAGTGGGCTCTGACGAGGGATGCAGTCCGCATGAACTTCTCCCATGGCGCGTACGACTACCACCAGAGTGTCATTGACAACACGAGGAAGATGGTCGCTGGTGCGTTTTCATTCTTAAACGCGTGATGTCCACTCGCTAAGGTCCGACCTTGCAGAGAGCAACGGCGGTCGCCCTGTTGCCATTGCCCTCGACACCGTACGCATCCCAAGTGCGGGCTCATGTACGCCTACTTACGTCCGAGCAGAAAGGCCCTGAAATCCGCACTGGGCTCATGCGCGACAATGTCGACATCCCTATCAAGGCCGGCCACGAATTCATCGTCAGCACTGACGAGAAGTACGCTGAGGCTTGCGATGACAAGGTCCTCTTCATGGACTACGTGCGTCTCCTCATGTCGTGCGTCTCGGTCATTTGTTAACCTCGGCTACAGAAAAACCTGCCGAAGGTCACCGCCCCGGGCAAACTCATCTACGTTGATGACGGTATCCTCTCCCTGCTTGTCCTCGGCATCGACGGCTCGAACGTGCGCGTCCGCGCCATCAACAACGGCACTCTTTCTTCGCGCAAGGGTGTCAACCTCCCGAAGACGGCTGTCGACCTCCCAGCGTTGTCCGATAAGGACAAGAAGGATCTCCTGTTCGGTGTCAAGAACGGTGTCGACATGGTCTTCGCGTCCTTTATCCGTCGCGCCCAGGACGTCCGCGATATCCGCGAGGTCCTCGGCCCCGACGGTGCCAACATAAAGATCATCTCCAAGATCGAGAACGAGCAGGGCGTTGCCAACTTTGACGAGATCCTGAAGGAGACCGATGGTGTCATGGTCGCCCGTGGCGATTTGGGCATCGAGATCCCTGCCAGCCAGGTGTTCCTTGCGCAGAAGATGATGATTGCCAAGTGCAATATCGCCGGCAAGCCCGTTATCGTCGCGACCCAGATGCTGGAGTCTATGACGGTAAGTCGAACGTTCTTTTGCCAATGGCACCACACTTACGCGCGCATCGTAGAACAACCCTCGCCCTACCGCGCTGAGGTCAGCGACGTAGCAAACGCGGTGCTTGACGGCGCCGACTGTGTCATGTTGTCCGGTGAGACCGCCAAGGGCTCATACCCCATCGAGGCCGGTGAGTAGGGTCGTTGAGGGACGCGACCGTAAAGACTAAATCACTCGCAGTCCTCATGATGGCGGAGACCTGTCTGCTTGCCGAGTACGCGATCTGCTACCCGCCGGTCTTCGACGACCTCCGTTCGCTGCAAGCCGCGCCCCACGCCGACGGCCGAGACAGTTGCTATTGCCACTGTCGCTGCCGCCGCCGAGAACGGTGCTGGGCGCCATCATTGTCCTCACCACGAGCGGCGAGACTGCCCGCCTCATCTCCAAGTACCGCCCTCGTGTCCCCATCATCACTGGTATGTCGATTTCTCTTCACTATGTGGCATCCGTGTTGACTAGTCCTTTCCAGTCACCCGCAGCGAGCAGACCGTCGCCAGCTGCATCTCCACCGCGGCTGCTACCCTGCCTACTACCCTGAGCCGCGCGGCATCCAGAGCACCAGTGGCGACGGACGTTGACAACCGCATCCGCTATGGCCTGCAGACCGGCTTGACATCAACATCATCAAGCCGGGCGTGAAGGTCATCGCCGTGCAGGGCTGGAAGGGTGGTCTCGGCCACACCAACACCATGCGCATCTTGACGGTGCCCACCGACCCGGCCGACCTTGCGCTCCAGGAGCTCGATGGCTGAACGAACTTTTTACGAAGGCTTCATGACATAGACTGGAACGATCTTGGTGCTACTGTACATTAAGTTAGAAGGCCGATTGAATGCCAATTGTACTGAATAATCAACGTGCTTGGGTGTTGCGCGAAAGGATGTTCTGGATGCGAGAACAAGACCTTCCGAAAGAAGAAATAAGAGGCGCGCCTCCACGCGGCTGACAGGAAGCTCGGCCGGCGCGTCGAGCCTCCAAATTTAAATTTCAGGACGCCTGTTTGCGTCTCGCAGTCACTTCTTCTCCCTTTGCTGTTTTTCTACTTCACGAAAGTAAATTCTGTCTTCCAGATCCCAAAGCATTGAATGCTGAGTGATGCCTGCAGTGCAGTCGAGACGGAACTTTATGAGCTGCTTGGCGTGTCCGTGGAGGCGGGGGAAGGTACGTTCATACTCGCGACCCGTCCCGTAATGCATTCAAGCTTGCACGCTAGCCGAGATCAAGAAGGCGTACCGCAAGAAGGTATGTAGGTAGCTTGTCAGGTATGGACAGAGGCTAACTGCTGGTATGTGTGTAGGCAATGCAACATCACCCGGTTAGTAGGGCTGCTGAACGCCCATTGTTGATGTTGCTCATATGGGCAATCTGTGGATAGGACAAGGTGCGCGCTCAGCCCCTGGAATACGAACAGTCATGCTCATGCCATTCCCAGAACATTGACGACCCCGATGCAGGCCAAAAGTTCCAAGAGATTGCCGCCGCGTTCGTCGTACACTCATCTTCCTCCCCGACTCCCCTCACCGCCTCTTCCATCCAGCTATGAAATTCTCACTGACCCGCAATCGCGCGCGGCGTACGATCGCGGCGGTATGGCTGGGCTGAACGGCGGGGCCAGGGGGCGGACCCGGCGGCATGGACGCTGCAGACCTCTTCGCCAGTTCTTCGAGGGCTCGGGCATGTTCTTCGACTTTGCTGGCGGCCCTGGCATGGGTCGGCGAAAAGGCAAGGGCGAAGACTCGGTCATCCCGTACGACGTCAGCTGGAGGATCTGTATAATGCAAGACGGTACAGATGAACATCCAGAAGGAGGTGCTTTGCGGCGTATGCAAGGGGTGGGTGAGAGCAGGTTGATCGATGATTGTGGTATGCTTATGGTGCTTGGCAGTTCTGGTGCAAGGGGGAGCGCGAAGCCGAAACAGTGCAGTAAGTGCGAGGGGAAGGGGTGGGCATTCGTGCAGACTGCGGTTAGTATTCACCTCATACATGTCCGCTATGCTCATGAGGTAGCAGATATCGCCGAACCACTACGGTACGTCCCGCGCACCTTGCTCCGATTGCAAGGGCACAGGCGAGAAGTTGCGCGAGAAGGACCGGTGAGTATTATATTCGTCATCTTGCGCAGAGCTTCAACCACCTACGCAGCTGCAAAAAGTGCAAAGGCGAAAAGAACCGTCAAGGAGAAATCACGCCAGGAGATACAGATCGAGAAGGGCATGACGGATCGGCAACGCATTGTTCTCGCTGGTGCTGGCGATCAGGAGGTACACGACCTTCGCCCACTGCTCAGACAACAATGCTCACCGCCCCTTAGCCCGGCGTCCCCCCAGGTGACGTGATCTTCATCTTGAAAGCCGCCCCGCACGAGTCCTTCGAGCGCTCCGGCAACGATCTCCTCATGCACGTCACCATCACCCTCTCTGAAGCCCTCCTCGGGTTTCTCGCGCATACTCGTCACACATCTGGACGGTCGCGGCGTCCACGTCTCGTCACCACCTGGCAAATCATCAAGCCCGACGACTCCATCGGTGCTCCGCGGAGAGGGCATGCCGATATACAAGAGGTCAGACACGAAGGGTGATCTCTACGTCCTCTTTGAGGTCGAGATGCCGGATCAGCAGTGGCTGAGGTCCGTCGACACCGCTGTATGTTATACCTTCCCTTGGCTTTCGCGGCGCGACAGAGCAGACGCTAACAACGATCATCTGCCAGGCCCTCGCTTCTCTCCTCCCTCCAAAACGCTCGAACCCGGAGCCCGCGCCGGAGATTGTGGACGAGGTCAAGTACGAGGAGATCGACATTGAGGACGTGCGTGGGCGCTCATATCCTGCCGGTGCGGACTTCTTTGACAGTGCTGGCTTCCAGTTCGGCGACGGGGGAGACGGAGACGATTGGGAGGACGACGATGAGGATGAGGACGAAGATGGGCATGGCGAACCGGAGTGCAGACCGCAATAGTTTGTCTGTCGATCACGTTGTGCTGCACGTCAAGTAGTGCTGCTCGCGACGGCCTGCCCTATCAGCGTGCCACCCACCCCCAACAATGTCTCCTTGCGCCCCACCTTCTGCGCTCTCCTGATAAAACGCATACTTACGATGCTGTCTTACTTTTACGCCTATACCTCAACGCTCGTTTCATACCCTTGAACCACATCTCAACTTGTACTTACTGACCATCGCATAATTCAACAGTATTTTGTACACCCTAGATCGTAATATCTCCCCAGATCCATTCAACGGCTCGCTTGAGTGATCGACTGATAGTGGAATTCGACCTGACCTGACCAAACCGGCTGTTTCTGACTGACTTCAACTTGAACTTCAACTGATGAGTAAGTACAACATTCTGTCATACGCTGCATAGATACTGTAGTAGCGGTGTACTGTAGGCCTAGGCGGACGGCACATGCACTGTAGATAATAGTGTTCAACTCGCCGGGTATAAACGTCGCGGGCGATACGCCTCGCGGAACAAGTGAATATCCTTATAGGACAATGAACGCGCCGAGGAGTGCGCTCCCTGCTGCCGTGAGGGCGCCGAAGAGCAGACCGTTAGATGCGGCTGCCGTGGAGGTGGCGCCGTTGTTGTCGCCGGCCTCGGAGGCGGCGCTACCTGCCGCTGAGGTTGCGGCGGAAGCTGCACTTCCTACTGCACCGGTGGCAACGGTCCAGACGGAGGGGCCGACAGAGGTGACCTTTCCTGCGCCTGAGGTCGCGAGCGTCCAAGCCTCGCCGCCTACGGAGGAGAGGATGGTGTGGACACCGTCAGCCTCAGCTGTGGCGTGTGTGTCAGTGGAAGGGGGCGATGCGAACTACGAAGGGGAACGTACAGGTGATGGTCTCAATGAGGCCGGAGCCAACGCTGATCGCGTCGGAGTACCCCTCACTCCAGGCGGATGCTGCGGCAGATGTCGCCTCGCTGATGTAGGAGCCGGCTGTGATGGAGTCAGGTGAGCGCGGGGTATGTGAGGGGACGGGGGGACATACCGTCACTCGCGCCTGCAGTTATTGCGGAGCCAGCAACACTGGTGATAGAGTCAATCGCGCTGCCGACTGGGGGGGAATTGAAGTCAGCAAAAAGTTAATAAAATGTAAACTGCGGATGGCAACGCACTCTGGCGCTTCTCCTGGGGGCGGCGAGGGCCGTAGCGGCAAGGGCAGAGACGAGGACGGCCTTGGCAAACATGTCGACGGTGAGTAAGGAAATATGTGACCGGGGGAATAGAAAACGAAGGTGGGGGACCGGAACAACGAGCAGCTTGTTTTTATGCAAGCGGCCTGACCTGGAGGCAGTGCCGAGCTGACAGGCGTGACGTGACGGCCGGCACTACAGGCCGAACGTCCGAGGAGTTTCGTCTGGACTCTGAACTTCATCTCTGAGCCTGCACACACACAGCCGCCATGCCGCGCGCCATCATCTCCCCCTCTGTCCTCGCCTCCGACTTTGGCCAGCTCACCGCAGAATGCAAGCGCATGATCAAAGGCGGCGCAGAATGGCTGCACATGGGCGAGTCCCCCCCGTTATCGATCCCTCGCTGCCTCGCCGCTGACGGTACACGGCGCGCCTAGATGTCATGGACGGGTGAGCATCACCGGCTATCCATATCGCACACCCTGCTGACACCGCCTCAGCCATTTCGTGCCAAATATCACCATGGGTCCGTATCCAGTCGCGCCACCCGGCTGTATGCCTTGCTCATCCCCCGCTCCGCAGGCGCCCCCATCCTGTCCTGCGTCAAGAAGGGCGTCCCTGATATCTTCATGGACTGCCACATGATGGTCTCCGACCCAGAGAAGGTGCCGCCACCCACTTCCCACCTCGGTCGACTCCCTGACGCGCGCACGCCAGTGGGTCGATGACATCGCAGATGCAGGCGGCGCGCTCTACTGCTTCCATCTCGAAGCCGCGCGTGCGTCCTGTGCCCTTGTATTACAACCCGTCCTCCGCTGACGCCTCACACAGCTGACCCCCTTCCGATTGTCAAGCACATCCATGACCGGGGTATGAAGGCAGGGCTCGCCATCTCCCCGGATACCCCGGCATCTGCAATCACGGACGAGATGGCCAACGCTGTTCGACATGCTTCTCGTCATGACCGTCTACCCAGGCCGCGGCGGCCAGAGCTTCATCGAGCGCTGCGTCCCCAAGGTCTCTGAGCTACGCGCACGTTACCCCGAGAAGGATATCGAGGTAGACGGCGGTGTCGGCCCAAAGACCATCGATGTGTGCGCCAATGCAGGTACGCTGGCTTTCTGCGAGCTTGACTAGGGACGTACTCATTTGGTGATCAGGCAGCAATGTCATCGTGGCTGGTACCGCCATATTTGGTGCCCAAGAGCCCGAGAATGTTATCACTATGCTCAAGGCATCCGTCAACTCTGCCCAGGCGAAGATTGCAGCGGCTCGGGCAGTCCAGTAATGGGACATCCTCGGCGGCACAACAGATAGAGAAGAAACGGAAGTGCATACCTGTGTAGATTAGCAGATGTAGCAATAACGACAGCGATCACGACCTCACAAGCACAGAGTGTAGACAATCCGGTCGGGCATTGGCGATACGCTCCCAGAACAAGGACCTCAGAGGAGCTTGCACTGCCGAAGAATAGTTGTAGGTCCGTCCCGGCAAATGCCGATTATCAAGCCCGGCCGGCTTTTGTTCCATATCAGGAATGTCTTCTCCTGGACGGTCACTATCCGAAAGTATTCGCTGGAGCGTCAAGCTCTTCGCCACGGTCTCCCGCCTTTAAAGGACATTAATACGCCTCTAGTAGCTCTATGTCTACTGTACAGAACTTCAACATCGCGCTCACGTGGTAAAAGGTCCCGCATGTTGTCATGGGATCTCGTGTTTTGGAACATGCGGAGGCTGTTCAGTTTCCACCTTCCCTCTTTTCATCTCGAACCTCGGGTTAGTCCTTTCTTGCGCTAGAATTTTAACAGCGGCTATAGCTGAGCCCTTCGCAGCAGGTCCCGACTTCTTTCATTGGGCCTATCTAAAAGCAGTCCCTCTACCCGACCGTTCCTGAGCTGGCACAAGTCTGCAGGTGTTCATATAGCTGACATAGCCAGCCAACACTGCTGCATCTACCACCCTCTCTCAATACTCTTGCCGCGCCGCCCTTGGTCAATCATCAACTTCGCGCATAGCGAGTTCAGCGATGGCTCCCACTTTCCACCGGTCTTCCTCTGCCTGTTCTTCCTCCACGGCGTCAGCATGGCGGCCAGCACGCCCCGTCCTCATCTACTCTGCGACGGAGCAGTTCCGCCATGATTCCATCCCCACGGCTGTCCAGGCGCTCAAGGGCGCAGGAGACACCTATTCTATCACCTTCGATGCCACGGAAGACCGCACGCTCTTCACAGACGGCAATTTAAGCCAGTACGATGCACTTGTTTTTCTGTCGAATACAGGCGAAGGTGCGTATGTGTCGCACGTGTGCTCAACGAGGCGCTCACATCCCTCATGATTAGTCTTGGACGACACTGGCAAGGACGCGCTGCAGAATTATTTGAACCTTGGCGGGAATTTGTGGGCATCCACTCCGCGACAGACTGCTTGAACA
The DNA here is from genome assembly GCA_007026445.1 of Schizophyllum amplum. Taxonomy (NCBI): domain Eukaryota; kingdom Fungi; phylum Basidiomycota; class Agaricomycetes; order Agaricales; family Schizophyllaceae; genus Schizophyllum; species Schizophyllum amplum. The sequence continues at coordinate 39,358 of VDMD01000177.1, forward strand.
CAACGGAGCTCTATGGGAAAGAGATTGGTGAGCTCTCAATTTCTATCATTAGAGGCTGTTTGATCCGTCAAAACTCGCCGCCGGACATAACTCGTGGAGCGCGATCTAGTTTTGAACGCGTTCAGAACGAAGTTTAAACTCGCTCTTGGAGCAGACATTACGGGCGCGGGACGAGCTCGTCCCCGCCAAAGACGCCTGATGTCATAGTTTGAACTCGAACTCGGAGTTTTTGAACGTGTTCAAAACTCTCATCAAACAAAACTTGTCCAGAGCGAGTTTTGACGGATCAAACAGCGTCTATTGTGCCGTTCCGTGCCACCCTCGTTGATCACGATGCTCTCAGGCGCGTACTTCGACTACCATCCGAGATTCAGAATGCGGTGGGTGGCATTGGCGTCGAACGTGTATCTGCAATATAATCAACGGTAAAAATATTGTGTGCAGACTATCAACGTTGTCGACGCCTCACACCCAAGCACGTCGATGCTTCCTGCGCAGTGGCAAATACGAGACGAGATGTGCGCATTGTGACAGTCCTCCTACTGACGCGAGAGATGAATTAATCTTCACGTATGCAGGTACAACTTCAAGTCAGACCCCGCAATGTTGGCGCCGTCGTTCTTCTCTCTGCGGATGAGAGCAGTTACACGGGTAAGCGTCATCCTCCCGTTGCTCGTCGCCACATATTCTGATCGCATGAAAGACGACGGTGAACGCAAATATGACCAAGGAAGCCCGCATCCGACAGGTAAGTTACCCAGCATATTACGCAAAAGTGCCGAATATTCATCGTCCCTGCAGCATGGTACCAAGAACAAGGCGCCGGCGTCCAGGATGGTGGCACGCCTGGTCGCAGCTTCTACACCAGTCTGGGCCATCTGAACGAGACGTGGCACGACGAGACGTTTATGGCGCATATCATGGGTGGCATCCAGTGGGCGCTCGACGCCAACACGACGCGTGCATTCAACTCGAGCGCCTCTGTGGGAAATGGGGACGCGTCGGCGGCGGAGACGACGTCGAGCTCGGCGCCGGAGGCTTCCCAATCGTGAGTGTACTAGTGATTTTATCAGAAATCTGTCTCCGTCGGATGTATGACTGAAAACTCTGCAGATCGTCCGACGAGAATGGAGCTGAA
>VDMD01000178.1:0-40412 GCA_007026445.1 Schizophyllum amplum
CGTCATACACCATGTACGGTATTCTGCATAACCACACAGACGACCATCTGTTTGATTGCGCACACAAAATGTCCCACAGGTCCTCGTTCCAGTTCTGTTCCAAGGCCATGGAGGCGCTGGGCATCGGGTCTTCTCCACCAAAGTTCATCAAGATATGGAGGGGAGCTTGTGCAGTCCTCATGAGCTCCTCCTGTATGAGCGGCGTGAACATGGGCGAAGCGTTTTCTGTGGCATCGATGAAGATGTTCGCCCACAGTTGCGGGGTGTTCAGGGCGATAGACCTCCATGTATGGCAGACGCCCAACGCAGGCAGACGATGAGAGGTCGTGCGAGTTCCGGCACACGCGTCCTCGAAGTCGCCCGTCTCCGCTGAAAGTAGAATTATCCGCGATAGAATCTCAACCGGAAGGCGGCGTATCGGAGCCAGAATTGCTCGATGAAGTTCGCGATCTCGCTGCATAGCGTCGCGTCGCGCTTGGAGGGAGATAATTTCGGCATTGAAGACGTCGATCCAGTGATCCAAGTCTTGGGCCGCGACCGAGATAATGTTGGCTTCATGGCAAGAAGGGTAGAACGATGAGCGAAGAAGGTCAAGGTTGACAACAGGGCCCGTACGGGTGCTACTAGTTCCCTGATCAGGCAACGTAGCGGCCATGAACTGACAGTGGAAGGAGTATTGTCAATACGGGCACGAGATCACTGCAGTGACAGCACTACGTACGACTCTATCATCCTGTTCGTCTCGATGTGGACCGTCCGTACCAGAATTGGCTTGTAAACAGTACTCTGGAGTCAGAGAAGTAGAGAGCTTGTCTGTCGTATATGTGGTCGACTCGAGATTCGGTGATTCGTGGTCAACGTCGTGTGACGATCGCGGTCGATTCACTGCAATCTGGCCCGTGACGCAGCAGTGACATGTCGGCCGGTCACGAGACCGTGTGCTGTGACATGACCCAGGGCGTGCGAAGTTGCAGTGCCTCTTGTTCTTCGACTTTCACGATAATCCACGCGTATCAATCGTCCTCGCGCCATCAGCAACCTCGTACTCTCCTTATTCGATTTCTTGACTGGACAAAATTATTTGGGGACTCCGTACGTTCGTGCCCAAGCTCGTCTAGACTGTCCGGGATTGGACGTACACAGAATAGTGTCTGATCTTCAAACGCTGCACTGACTGAGCCAGCTGTAATGCATCAATGTACGGTGCACCATTGCCCAGTTGAGCAGCGACTGAAAGCTTTAGTTTTTCAGGAGTATCCCTACCAGTTGTACCATGCCGCGGCACAACTCAAACTCCTCACAGTTTCGAATATCGGGACTGAGGCCGACTCGCTTCCAGCATCCCTCCGCACCGACGATCCGCCGCCTTAGCCCTATCACCCTGCCAATAACCATCTGGAAGACGGGTCCGCTGCATTCAGAATTCCGTTTCGTAAACCGCCGCCCGTACGGTGCTGTCGTGATCAGGCCAGCTGAGCGCAGTATGCGGCGCGTCGACCCGTGGGCGCTTCTGTCCCACGAGATATCTGTTCAATATCGCGGACGGTTTCCCCGAGAACCAAGGAAGTCCAGCGCGCCTATCAGGGCGTTGCAGTCCATCAGTTCCGATGGTGCGTGTACTTGCCCGATCTCACGTCGGTTCGAGCCTTGACTACTCATTGCAGATGCGCCGGGTCATTGGTTGGCATATCAGCGTCTTTCTGACCTCTCCAAGTTTAGATGGCTCGAACATCCAGACGAAGGTTGTATTCAAGAGGTGCAAGACACACGAGAATATCTTGATATCCGACGAGGAGCGATCGACCCAAAGCTGAGCCACCGCCCCGCGCGGTTATACGCAACGCAACGCCGCGCTTGCCCTGGGTGGCATGCGAACATTGACTCTTTGAGACGATACCTACCTTATCGAAGGACCCGGATTCGACAGCTGACGCGGCGTCTAGTCATATTCCTACCCTTCCCAACACACTCAAGTGAGGTCTCGACATCGGCTTCCCGAGCATCCAATGGAGACCATGGGAGGTCTCTTGACCCGACTCGGTGCTTCGCTGGCAACTCGTCGCAGGTGCGCCGGTGCTTATCCCGGACTTCGACGCTCACGCGCTTGCAGCGTCAGAACCCTCTGCCCAATCGCTCGCCCGGATCAGCAACATCTGGGCTTGGTCCATGGCCCGCGTTCCCCGGGCCAGAGGCGCTCACCAACCTCGACTGCCGTGTGCGGTGCGTAGTCAGGTTGATTCAGGCTTTTGGGTGCTAGACGAGTCCTCGTGAGATGCATTGTGCTTACGTTTATTCAACGCCCGAGCGAGCCCACCAGTTTGTCCGACCTCACCTGCTTCAACACCAATGCTGTCGACGATTCGGCATCTATATATTTGTCCGTGTTTGGTTGTTTGTGGGGAGCATCGTGACGATGAAGAGGATGTTGGCAAGTCCACTCGCGGTGCTGCATCTGTCCTCTGACGTCGCTGCCGTCGTTCCTCGTCCCTCGATGATATCGAGTTGCGCGCCCGCAGCCAGACACTGCCTGGGCGCAGGCAGCCGCCCATATGTATGACGTCATGAACATCGCCCGGACCCATCCCGCCCAGTGGCGCCCACATCTCGCCGCCCGCGATGTCAAGAAACGTTTTCCCAAGCGTGCGCCCTCTCGCGATATCGCTCCCGCCGGACAAACCGGCACGGAAGCAAGTTCGTCTCGACGGGCGATCCAGGGACAGCGCGGCCCACCTTGTTCTGCTTCCGTTTGTAACCGCCACCCGCCCGCGCAGCCCATATATCTTGGCAAATTGAACATGAAAACCTCGTGCATTCGTGGATGTGCTTGAGAGTATGTACACGCAGAAAATTGGCAAGGAAAAAAAGGATACGAAAAATGAGGAACTGGAGACGTACAGGAGACGTGGTGCGCGAGGGGCACGACTTTGGCCCTCCTGAGTGTCGCTTGCTTGCAACTGATATTGACTTTGGCGGTGAGGCAGTGAGCGTGTAAATGCTCACTGTTTATTTCCTACAGAGATAAGTTCAACCTCGTGTTTGTTAGGTGCATTACCACAGCGCGTCCGCGTCGGTCAAAAAGGGCTGACAGAGACATCGTCAGCGGCGTGGCATTGTAGACAGAACCAGTATCGACGTACAAATGTTGAGCAGACAACCGCGCCGTCCGTGGAAACGGAAAATGGCGCCAGACGTCGTTGAGCCACTGTCGAATTAGATCCAGTCGTACCACCAGTGCCCCGAGCTAGCGATGTGACACGGGGTCTGTGGCTGAAGGCAGGAAATCTTGGCGCGTGTGGCGGCTGGTCGCCGAAGAAGGAAGAGCGCGTTGTTTAGCCTGTAATTGGACGCACCGTTGACGCGCGCGGAGAGAAAGCGGGGTGAAGTGAGCTGGTGTTCGGCGTTCAAACGCTAAATGCTATAGACTTCAAGTTGCCGGTAGTCGCGGTGGAAGGTCTGCACTAGGGAACAGATCGTGAGGTAAGATAGAGCCTGACATACCCTTCAGTGTTGACAAAGCGGCGACGGAGGGTGTAAGCCTTTTCTACTGGTGACGGCAAGGTGACGGACTGCATGCGAGGTGAGCAAACCATACCATGCGCACGTCGATGACACAAATCTATTGAAGAACATGTTAGAATGGCCGCAGAAGACGACAGAGGACGGACATACACCTAGAGAGGTCAAGATTATCTTTGGCGGCGACCTTGCACGCACATCTGAGCCAGATCACTCTAAGGAGACGTGTTAATATCTAGGCGATTGACGGGAGGAAGTCGGCGGGCCCGAGCATAGTTCACAGCTGAGCACGAGCGCGCCACCAACCCCGAGGACGAACCACCCATCGAGCTCTTATCCAGGGACGCCTTAGACAGCCGTGCGTAGGAGGGGAGAGTCGATTATTACTATTCGATCCAGATCTCAGGGACCCGAAAACGAGCGGCAGCCCAACGGAAGCCCCAAGTCGGCTCCGGAGGGCGACCGGAGGCACGTGCAGCCTTCCTGCTTGACCCACCGGCGACCTGCAGGCGCGCTGGATGCCCTTGACATTGTCTGAGGTGTGCACAGTGTTGACAATGAGAAACATAGCACACACCTGAGGATACCTAAGCACTAGATGGCTGCCGGTTATGGCAGAACGACGCGACCACCGACACCGTCGCCGATGTTGTAGCCGCCACGTGCAGCACCGGTTGTTTGCCACGTGATTGATGTTCAACATCTTCAAAAAACTCGTAGCTCAACATCAGTTTGTTCTTGAACAGATGTTTGCATTTCTACATACCATTTTAGCGCCCATAAACGCAGCAGGGTGATACAGAGCCCTAGAAAGAACTCACAGGGCCTTACAAACAGTGAAGACATAAACTTTGCGACAGCGGCGGTTGCCGGGCGCGTCACGGTGACAGGCGCAAAGGCCACCGGGGACCGAACAAGGCAGGAACTTGAGGTGGCGGGAACCGAAAAGACGTTGTTTTAGTGCCATCAGCTTCCTCAGTCTAAATCGAATAATAATAATCGACTATGCGCTCCGTGCGTAGCCGCCAAGGCTCATGAGTCATGTTACCATAGACCCGAGTTCTTGAAAGTCATGGATTCGACGTCTGTGGCATAGACGTCGGTCAGCTGAGTTCATTACGGTATATGCATGCACGTACGAGGCGCGAGATGGATGGGCGGCGAGCACCCTCGAAATGTTGCTGTTGAATGCCCGTGATGCCACTCATAACGGCGCAGGAAGGGCTTGAACAATAGCCGCCCGCCAAGCTCGTCCATTGCTGCAGGACGGTGGCGCTACAGGAAGATCCCAGCCTCGGACAGGTCGTCGTGCCGTGTTCGTCCTCGGGTAGGGCATAGTCGATGACGAGAGACCTGACGGGCGGTCATGAACGGCCGCCTCGACGTCATGTTCGAGCTTCGTCTCGTCAATACTTAGGTACTGCAGCCGTTGACAACATTACCTGCTTCCTGACATGGATAGAATCAGTAGACCGTACATCACCAGAAGAAGCCATGCATGCTTACTTGAGGTCAGCAGGTTATGGCTATAGATTGGCATGACGAGAAGGCGGGTGGTATGTATGAGTGACATGATAGTCGCTGATTGTGACGGCGAGCTGAACTGAAGAGGGAAGCGAGCCGGGGAGCTAGACGAGCGGGACGTTCTGGTTTGAGCTACTGACAGTAGTGATTGTGGAATGCGCTGAGCAGCCGAGCCAAACAGACGATAAGTAGACAATAAGCGGCGGTGGCGCACCAACATTGAATCAATCTTCATAAACCGCCGACCATGTTTTGGACTCTTTGGAGGAGAACAAAGAGCGTTCTTTGCGCCACCGAAACGAAGCGCGAGTCCTTCACAGCGACCTATTCTTTGAATCACAATGAGCAGGAATGACATGACGCATACAGGCCAAATCCATTGTACTCACCCGAATAGGAAGAACAAGGGATGCGCATCTTATTGTATTCGCGGAAGTACAACCATGGAGACCAGACATTGCCCGTGCGCGCCGCGATAGCGGAGACAGGCAATGCGACACGCCGCGCGTTGTATATTTTTGAGAGCCGGCGGACAGTGAGTTGGAAGCATGAGAGCATACAGCTCGCGCGGAGGACGACTTACCAGCGCGAATCCGAGGGCGTGCCTCTTTACGATCAGGACAAGAGAACGCCTCGCGATCCAGCTCGACTTGCGGAGCACGCTGTCCGCTTTAGCTCGCGTGTGGTCGCCCGCCGAGGGCTGAAGTTGACCTGAAGGGAGGGAGACATAAGCGTGTAAGTCACGCGTCAGTCATCGCGCACAAATCGCAAGACACGCATCATCGTCCGGGTTCCTCTATCAGTGTCACTTGCGCGTGACCCTGGCGTGACCTCAGGCTCTATCGCCCTCAACGTGCTCTTCGCCATCACCAGCAGCCGCGAGCGTCGTGTATCACCGCGAACGTGGCCGTTATCGTCGCCGCACGCGTGCCACAGAACCCTGAAGCGCTGCAAACGGTGTCCGCGCGCGGACGTACAAAAATTTTCGTGCGCGTAATAACGAGGCTGTCGACGAGTGAGTACAGAGCATCTTATCTCAGCTGATCGTGAACATTCACGTTGACGCACCACGCAAGCAACACACGGGCACAGTACAGTGCCCCGAAAGGGCACAAAGGACCAACTCCAGCGGGGCTCGAGAAGCATGGGGGAATGCGGGGGTGAGAGCCTCGTGGTGCGATCAACAGAGATTTGCGCCATGCGATAAGGAGGCTGCGACGCGGCGGTGAGCAAAGTTGAACTCGGAGCCGGGGGCAGCGAGCGGCTTTGGTGGCGATTTAGAGGGATATACCTCGGATGAGGAGATCCCGGGACCTCGATGGACGCTTGAAGGAAGCGACGAGGTCAGAACGGGGTCCTCGCGAAGCCAGCAGGAGAACCGTCCTCGAAGGCAAATGCCAAATGGTGGACGTTGGTCCAAAATCGCAGGCGTCGGCTTTGTTCCCGAAGTCCTTTCGCCCTGATCCTCATCGTCGAACACGCGAGGTCGTTCTCGTGCGCCCGCATACTGCCCGCAGCGGTACCGGGAGATGGTCGAGTACGCCAGGAAGGAGAACGCTTCCCGAGGAAAGTAGGGTGTCGGGATTCGCGGCGAGAGACCGACTCGAGGGGAGGCGCAACTTAGAGTCGTACCGCGCCACCGTGAGTGGCCGCCCGTGGAGAAGCCACCGCGGTCAGGAGCGCTTCTGACACACCCATATTCCGGGGAAGGGGGTGACGAGAACTCAGAAGCGGCCGGTCCAGGGGTAGGCGTTTGTTTGCGCCGGAGGTGGCACCGCAGATGTCGCTGAGGCGCCGGTCACTTGACAGTGGACGAGACCGACGAGAAGACCCGGTCGCCCACCTGCCCGGTCCACCCTCCAACCGCGCCCGTCGTCGCCCGACGTACAATCGAACTCGAAGTCGGAAGGAGCAACGAAGGAGGGCAGGTCTCACTCTCATGTGCATGCCACCGAATCGCAGTCGTTCATTTCGTTGGTCCGCATTTGGGATCGTAGGTCCATTCGAGTCTCGACGACCAAACCTGGACCAAACATCGCCATCGGCTCAAACAGCAGTGGCGCCAACACGCGCACGCCCCGTGGATACGGTGGCGTCGCGACGCTCTCGAGGCGGAGAACACGGGTGTGGCGCGCGGCCCTCCCGGCCCGGCTCGCGAGCCTGAGGGTGGCAATGTCCGGCTCAGTTCCGAGCCTGTCCGAGGCGCATCGCCTTCCTCTTGCCTTCCTCCCTCCCATGATCATGGCCTGCCGCGTACAACGACCTCCTACTCACCGCCCTTCGTCCCCGCGCGCTCCCTCCCATCCCTCCAGTCGGCACGGCCCGACGCGACATCCTGATGCGCTGCCACGCGAAGATTAACCTCGGAGGGTTCTTTTCACGTGCCTCGGCCCACCCGAGTTGTGGGCGTCGCCTTCCCGCGACTCCGCTCACCCCGCCCGCAATCCCCGCGCCCGTTTTGTGAGGTCTTGTGTCCCACCCATTCCTCCACTTCGTCCTGAACACTCCGTCTCTGTCTTGCTCTGCTCTTCTCATTCGCGCGCAAATAAACGAGGCTATCTTTCGGTTCAAATGTTCCCTCGTTCGAAGTCCACCTCGAAGCCAAAGCCAAACTTGTACTTCCACGCCGTCGCCGGTCCCCAACTTCCCTCCGCGTCTTGAACGCCGCCTTCCACGCACGCGACGATGCCGGATAATTGGCAGGGTGATGGAACATGGTCCCAAGGGCATCAGGACGCATGGCGACGTGGTCAAGATGCAGGCGACATGGTCAAGATCTGGCTGGTGTCAAGATGCTCGCGAGACAATGACGGACAGAATCAACACGGAACAGCGACAGAAACATGGCAAACTGATGGGGGCTCAACGTTCCGCGCAGAAGTGCTGCTGCGCAGCGCGCAGATGCCGCATCGGTGGCGACCCTTTCGTGCCGCTTCGGTGGCGACCCTTCGTTGACCCCGCCCTTCCCTGCACCTCCAAACGTCATCGAGCAGCTCGTCCAGCGCGTCTCCGTCGTCCCTGCGAGCTCGGCTCAGCTTCCTGTCATCCAACGCCGTCAATTATGTATCCCCCTCACCGTCAATGATACCCCAGCGTGAACACTGACTGCATCGCTGTTGACTAGTGACTGTTCCTCGCCGTCAACCACCCATCCCCTCGGCATGCCCTGTCTCGTCGTTGCTGCACATCGTGTTGTCCAATTTTGTACTCTTCTTTACACGTTTGTATCTATTCACCCACACACGTAACTATATATGCATCGTCCACCGCGCCCCTAAGCACGCGCCTCGAAAGTTCAAAGCCCCTGCCTGTCGCTGGCAAGCTCTGTGTGCCCTGTGTCAACCGCGCTGTTGCGCCCGCTCGCCCGACCCACCGTCTCAAGCAGTTCATGGTCTCAAACAGTGGCAAACAACGGTGAAAGTCCGACAATTAGCCTTTCCTTTACGGCTCGGATTAGCCTTTGCTAGGCGTGGGAGGCGGGCGCGGCAGGGGAAAGGTGGGTTCGAAAGTGTCAATGGTCGTCGTTAAATCCGAAGTCTTTCGAGAGAAAGCGAAGTTTGTCGAGAGAGAGCAAGTGGAGTCTTTCGAGAGAGAGCAAGTGGAGTCTTTCGAGAGAGCGCACGCGAAGTCTTTCGAAAGAGAGAGAGAACGAGCTGCCGACGCGTCGAGCGCGCTGCTGAACGTAACATCTGTCGTCATCGTCACCGCCAGCCAGGGCGCGCCTATATCTCGACTCAGGGCCGTCAAGATATTCGAATGTCGTAGCGTCACCGCCGTCGTCATCGTCATCGTTGAGGTCGAGGGTGGCAAGCCTCAGTGCGAGGGTGGCAGAGTTCGAGGGTGGCGGCGGTTGATGGAATGTGTGGGGTTCAGATGCGCTGGTAGAGATGGGGCGTGCGCTTCTGCGGAACGATAGCATGCGAGACGAGCTTCCAAGGTCGGTTTAGGGCGCGAAGAATCGGTGTTTGAGATATTATAGGGCGAGCAATATGTGAACGAGGGGTTGTTGACTGAAGTGGATAGGCGAAGACTGAAAGGACAGGCGAAGACTGAAAGCACAAAACAGGTCCAACTAGTCGCAAGTGATGACGCCGGGGCGCGTTTGGATGTCAGATGACGGCGTGGAGGGCGTGGAGGGTCACGGGACGCGGCGGGGTGATGTTCGAGATGTCTCGAGATGGCGCTTAGGGAGTCGTTGGGCTGGCGTCGGAGCGTCGCAGGGCTGGCGTTGGCGCGTTGGCGGTTAGGCTGCAGCAAATCAGCAGGTCTGTACAGCGACCCAGCGGCGTGGAGTGAGAGACGGTGGACGCTATTGGGCGACAGCGAAATGGACAGACGCACAGGCCAAGACGTACTGGACCACAACAGCGATCGGACGCCGGACACAGCACAACAGCGATTGGGCGTCGACAAGAGAGCGACAGCGATTGGGCGTCGACAAAAGAGAGCGACAGCGATTGGACAGCCGGACGCACGACAAGCTCCAGACCACGACAACGATGGGATCAGGTGGTCAGTGGCTGCTACAACAGGTCGTGGGTGGCTGCTACAATAGGAGGCAAATGAAGTGAGGCCGGTGGACTGCAGCGTGAAGCAGTCGGACAGTGAGGTGAAGCATGAAGCAGTCGGATAGTTGGTAGAGATGGGGTCGCATAGTCATGGGGTCGCATGATATCTGTGAATGAAACCAAGAGGACTGTGCGATGGCTTGATGTAAGCACGGGGATGCGAGGGCTGACCGCGGGTATGGGAAAGCTGACTGACGCGCGCGCTGAAGACGGAGGCGCTGCTCTTACTTGATCCTAGGCCCCCGCACGAAGAGTTGTCGGATCGGAGAAAGGGACGAGCTGGACGGAGAAAGAGACGAGCTAGGCGGAGAAAGAGACCGGGCAGGCAGAAAACGGAATGTCAGAATCACCGGGGTCAGCGGGATTGTGATTGCTGTCTGGTGGGAGGATGGCGCGGGACGAGGGGCGCGTGATGCTCGGGACGAGGAGGAGGACGACAGGCGGATGGTGCGGGGAACAGGGATGTTGCAGTTTAGTAGCGGTGGATTACAATAAGCTTTGGCGGCGAGTCGCGGGCGCGCGTTGTGCCAGCAGCGTGGGGGCCACAGCGACGTGCACGGGGGCCACAGCGACGAGCAGGACTGATGCACGCGCGATAATGTGTCAGACAGATAATCAGCAGCCACATGCAGCGGGCTCGAGCCGGGGGAGTGGGGATGAGCCGGGGCAGTTGTGCATTCGTGAGCCGGTTCGCCGCTCGGGATTTTGGCTCGCGCGGGGAGACCGCGGGGCGCGGCGGGCCGGGTGCGGGCCCCTCGCGCGCTCGGGGAAATTCCAGGATTTCAGGACTTGTGCTACGGGCGCGAGTGTGTCCGACTGTCAGCCCATGGATGAAGCCAAGAGTTGGCGCTGTTGGGTCGGGCGCGCAGACAGGCGGGCGGGTCGGGAGACAGATAGCGGGCTGGCGGGGCGATCGCAGATCTGATTGCCAGCATGGCCCAAGATCGATCGAGCGATATCCCCGGGTGGTGTTGCCGGAAATAGGCTGGCGCAGCGTGGGCCGCGTGGTTGGCCCGGTATTAAGCCGAGGGTATATATATGGCCGCTGTTAGAGACGGCGGAATCCCCACATCCCCCGTGAACTTTTGCTCGATGATGGAAGACGAAGCCGACTGGTGCGCGTCCTGTGGACGCCAACTCGCCGCTAAACGCGTGACGGAGACGATCCGAGGTGAGTAACGCGTTGCTTGGCGCCGTTTGTGCCCGTTGTTGAATGTGTTGCGCCAGTCCCCGCCCCAAACCAACCCGCGCGCTCTGGCACTGTCCGCCAGAAGGGCCGCAAGCAGCAGTCCCAGCCCCAGCCCCAGCCCCAGACCATACTCAAGCAGCGCACGTTCTACGACAACACGCCGCTCCCCCTCTACTGCTCCGACCGATGCCAGCTCGCCGATCTCCAGAGCCCGTCGCGCTCCGGCGCGCTTCCCATTGGCCACAATCCCACCCGCCACCCGTGGGCGCTCGACGACGATGACGCGTCGCTCGTCCCGGACTGCGCTGTCGATGACCTCAGCAGCGTCGACTCGGCCTCCTCTTCCTCCACTTCGTCGACCGACGGCCCGGCCCCGGAGCTCGCGCTCCGTGACATGGACCCCTCGCTCGCGACCATCTTCAAGGGCTACGACTTTGGTGACATGCCCTTCCACCCTGCCACCGCCCCTCCCGCCGTGCGCCCGGCTTCCCGCGCGCCCCGCCGCAAACGCGACCTTGACGCCGAATACTGCAATGGCGTCATCATGTCTGGCAGGCGCCTCCAGGAGTGGGTCCACCCCGAGCAGCCCAAGCAGAGCCGGCCCGCGTACCCGCTCCCCTATCCTCCTGGCTACACGCCCCCCGCCTCCACCACCACCGCCTCCACCTCACTCAAAAACAAGGACGGCGTGATCCCCGGCTGGAACGACGGCACGAACGCGTGGGCGCGCGTCCATCTACAACCTCTCCTCCAGAAGCGATGTCGGCTCGCGTGACCTCAGCGACCACTACGCGTATGGCACCCAGGTGGCATCCACGCACCGCTCGACCACCGGCGTCGTCCCCACCCTCCAGCGCTCCCCGCCGCCCTCGCCCATCACCTCCACCTCGTCCGTCCCCTCGCTCCGTCGTCACTCCAGCCCGACGACCGTGCGCACGGACCCGGACGCCCTCCTTCTCTCCAAGTTCTCCGCGCCCTTCAGCAAGCGCACCGAGTCGAGGCAGAACCTCAACCTCAGCTCGTCCCTCAGCACCTCGCCCGACGCCTCGTCGTCCATGATGCCCGAGTACCGCGAAAAGCGGCTCGTGGCCAAGGGCGCGGAGAAGGCCCTCCTCGTCCCGAACGTGACGCTCAAGGTCCGGAGGACGTCCACGTCGCGCACGGGCAGCAGCCTCCCGAACACGCGCAGCCCGCTCTCGTTCACGCCGCTCGCCACAAGCGACGAGGACGCGGAGACGGACGATGACGACGTGACCCTCACCGAGGACCGGCTCAGCGAGCTCAAGCTCACCGATAAGCCGAAGCGGCCCACGATCGAATGTGAGTTGTCTCGCATGCGTCCGTTTTGTGATAATGTGCTGACAACTTCTTCCAGCCCGACCGTGGTCGTACGACGGGTACAAGACGTACACCGCCATGCCGCTCAAGCGCGATGTCGGCAGCCTGTGGCGGTGGTGATCGCCAGGCGAAGACGCCGCACCGTTTCCGGACTCTCTCATATGCACCCGCATCCGACCTGACCCTCGCATCGAAACCCAAACCGCACGCCGTATCATTATTCTCTAGCACGGGACTTGGTATATCCACCGCATCATACCCGTCCTCGACACCGACATGGACACCCTCTCACATCGGCTGCACGCAGCACATGCATCCTCGTCACTTGCAACGCAATATTTATGTCTTCGCGCCGCCGCCGCCCGCGACATGTACCCTCGCACGCCTCTACCTTTTCCCAGCACCACCTACTCTACGCTGCCGCCTAACGCCTCTATCCACGCACGCCCATCATCTACCTCTATCCATGTCTTCTGGGTCCCGCCGCGCCGCGAACGCATAACGGGTCGACAACACATCGGGCGCCTCGCCCACACGCCGGCAGCGCCCCCGCGCGTTGTCGCCCAACACACGAGCTATGTTTATTCCTACTTCCTTATCCGTCGGTGTCGCTTTCGTTCATTGTTACTCGTGTACTATATCCACGCACTTTTCTATGGGTTTGCCTGTGGCCCGCATTGTTTTCGATTCTCTTCCCTCTACCTACCTGTCACCGATTCTCCTCCTGCCTACCTGTCTCCTCCGGCCTACCTGCCTCCTACTCGTCTATCTCATCGACAAGCCTCTCCACCACGTACTGTACCAGCGCTAATCTTCCGGGTTCGAGCGCGCGGGACCTTTGTACTATGTTTTGTTCTCACTACTACTATGGGGGCGTGCGCTGCCTACGGGGGCGCCTGCCTATATACTGGGGCGTCTACTGTGCGCTGCCCATATGGGGCGCCTACCGCGCTACCTAACGGGGCGCCTACCGCGCTGCCTACTGTTACCTATACGGGGTGCGCCACAGTACTGTGCACCCCTCACTTTTCTCTTTCTTGACGTGCGAGCGGGTCGTATGCGTAGGGTACGGGACCGTGATGATTGGATGAATGAATGAAAGAATATGATCAAATGGAATTTCTCCTGGAGTGATTTTGAGCGTTGGGGTGATGAAAGGACAAGCTTTGGGCCTGAATGACTTCGAAGAAACAATTCTTTAGTGACTTCGCTCACTGACTTGTTGATAGCGAACGAATCCTTCCACAATGAGACTGCTTCATCGAGTGACATTGTGCAAGTCTGTGGTGAATTCGAAGTATCTTCATTATCTCAGCCAGCGACCTGCCCCTTCTTGTGGCGCGGGTGCACTGGGAACATTACCTGGGCCCTTCATATCTCTATCATCGTCCTTATTGTCTGTCGTCCATGTTCGGGACTTGCTACAGGGCGCGTTTGATCATAACTACGAGAACAAGGGTGATACGGGCACGGGAAGGATGATACCGTACACGAGCACGGAGAGGTTGCTACTGACACGAAAGGGGACAAGGAACTTGAAAGGAGACGCTATTGACATAGGGGAAGTCGGAGCCTAGCATGATGCAACTGGCGGCAGAGACCCTTGTTCGTATCCCTGAATACTTACTCTGGTGGGTCCCTGAGAGCCCGAAACGAACACGACAACCAGGCCCTTGTCTACCGTCAACAAGGGGCTGCCAGGGCATGCATCTCACTCGAACAAGACGTTGATACCTGCAAGAACACCGTCAAGACTGGCCGAAGGCCGGGCACGACGAGAATGGGCGCGTTTACGACCCAGGCATGGCGGGTGACCTGGACGTGAACATATTTGGCAAATTGAGGGCGAGCCTGCAAAGATCATGAAGGACGGAACGTGCAAGATGAAGAACGTGCCATGGCGGATCCTATAACGTGAACACACCCTGCTGGGCGCCATGCCATACAAGTTGGACTCATGCCTGGACGAATATGGCAGTATGTACGCGCTGCGTAAATGTACGCCGCCCCGAGATTTCTCCCCCGACTGAACGAGGCGATCAAAGTCAATGCGAAGGTTTCCGTAAGTCAACGAGAATGCCTCGCGAGTCAATGGGAGGCTTACATGAGGGGGTGATAAGATCACAGGGCAGCGCGTACCATGCATGCCGCGCCGCAGGCGACGGCTGCCCGCGACGCTCACGACTAACGAGCAAGGGCAGGGGGTTTCCGCGCGCGCAAACGCTAAGCAGCCGGTAAGCAGCTGATGACCGCGGCTTTGCCTCGCGATGGGATCAAGGCAGGAAGATTACAGCGGCGAGTGAGCGTGTGGCGGGCGATTACATGTAATGAGCGTCGCGAGGAAAGCCGTTGGAGGTAATAGACATCCATCGATCGAAAGGTACGCGCGGGCGAGCGCTGGGCGGAGGGTGCGGCACGGAATTGGGACGGAATATGGCGTTGGGTGGGGGCGCGTCAATGTCGTCCCGGGCTGCCGAGGGGCGGCAGCGCGCGTCGTGCGGGCGCTCGAGGCGACCCGGTTGAGCTGGCCCGGGATGGAAGTTTGGGCGATCGTGCCATGGGGGCGGGGTGGCAGGTCTCGTGACTGGCAGACGCGACGCGACGCGACCAGCTGATTGTGCATGTTGAGGCGCGACCAACTGCGTCATGGCTGACGCGACGCGTCGTCGAACGGCCGCCGTCAGCGCGTCGCGGGGAGGACACGCCACCAACCTTGGCGCCGAGATAGAGTAGCGTCCGCCTGAGTGAGGTGGCGGACAGCAAGTCGCGGAGGAGCACCAAAAATGAATGGACCGTGCATGTTCAGTCCCTGTCGTCTTCTTCGCACGGTTGCGCATTAGGGCAGGGGGTAGCGTAGTACTACGCTGAATAACAAATTAGTGTACGATTGGCGACGCGCACGATTAGCGGTAACAGACGGTAGCTTTGCTTTCGCAGGATAGAGGCCGATGAATGGCAGCGCTCTTGCCACGAATCCCCCGAGCCGGTTCATGCGAGATAGACCTTGCCACAGCGCGCGGCGCTTCGTACAGGAAGCCTTCTGTGGGCTGGGAAGTAGGCGGCCTATGAAAAGTCAGTTAGCGAAGCATTATTTGACGGGATAAACAGAAAAACTTACTCAATTCCCTATCGCAACGCACAACCCCCTCCCTATCCAATCGCGGTGCCGACACCTAATTGAACGCCGTATTGAAGCGTAAAGCCGAAGGAACCTCGGTCCAAAAGCGAAGACGTTGTCCCCACGTTCGACGGTCCCGACGTAAAGATTAGATGCCCGCTAGTCAACAAAGTTATCCGCTATAAGAATTGAGCTCGCAACAGAACGATAGACAGGACTGACACGTACCGCCGCGTTCTCCGACTCTACTGCCAGATTGCGGGCTCAATCGCGAACCTACCAGTAGACGTTCGTCTCGCTGAACGTCCTTCTCGCAGTACAGCCTTCCCGACAGTCCCCCTGGCAAAACAGGACGAAGTCCTTCGGCGTTCTCGATAATTATGGCCGTGTTGATAAGATAGAGCTCACAGTGATAGGATAGAGCTCGGGACAGGATAGACTTCTTCTTTTGGTCGAAATAGACAAGGTTTGTGATACCGGTAGGTTCCCGACTCCAGCCGTAAAGGGCGCCATGAGCCACCGCTAAAGACGTGTAATCGTGGCGCGGGCCCGTAGACGGCGGTAACAAGCCACACATGTCGACGTTGCCGAGCCGTAGAGGTGGTCAGGTGCCACAGATGGTCGGAAGTCACAGGCGCAGACAGGCGGGCGGATGAGGGTCGGTGCGGAGGAACACGGTATGCATAGGGTTCGCATCTCTGTCGCCCCCAGATACGAGGACTCTTCGCGGAAAGCACCCGGGACATTTTGATCGTTCTGGGCATAGCGCGCAGTGGATGTCCGGATGGTTCAACATGTGCTGGCCGTGTCGAGTGCAAATCGCGCCGCGTGCTGAGTGCACCGCGAGCTGGCTATACACGCGACCTCGACGCTATACGTATGCGCGCAAAAAGAGGCGCAGCTGCGAACATAAAGGCGTAACTTGCCACAGTTGCCAGACGCTGCCCGATGAGGAAGGTGACTATACCATTTTTGCTAGCGTCCTCGTGAACAAGGAAAGGCGCTCTCGCTCGTTTTGCGGAAGGTCCCTCGTCCGTTTGTGAAAGGCGACCCTCCGTTGATTGTAGGTGTTCGTTCTTCGAAGATGTCCGCTCCTCCATTCTGAAAGGCGCCCGTTTGTCGTTGGAAGGCTCTCCAAGGAGTTCGTTCGAAGCCACTCGAAAGGAACAAGCACCGAGGTGTCAATAGGCCGAGAAGACTTGACTCAACAGTGAGCGAGAGGGTGTCTTCCCTTGAAATGGAGGACCAGACGCATGATTGCCTCCGAGCGCGGACTCAGTAGCGCAATAGCAGTTCAATAGTCGACGAGTCGTCCCGGAAGTTCCTCGGCGACAGCAGGTCCCAGAAGATCCAAGTGACCGAGGAGCCTCGGATGACCAGTCACCAGAACGAGAACACGATGGTGAGTCACAAAGGGTGATAATGCAAGACATGAGTGCGCCTCACGTGAAACACCACGTGCCAATTGTTGAAGTTGCGGGACGACGCGCTCGGCGCCTATCTGATCTCGGGGTTCTACACGTCAAAGTGTCGAGCGCCTACCTCGGAGGGCCAAGCGTGGGCTAGCTGATGCTGCGAGCGCTATGCTATGGTCCGAGCTTGTCGAATCGGATAGGATTGTGGTAATTCCGACGAGCGAGGCTTCATGGCTGTGCTTTGCGAAGCCCTCCATTCGCGCCATCTCATTGAACGCACCATCCAGTCCGGTTAGACACCATACGCCCCTCAGCTCGGAGCGGCCCCTCCAATGCGACGCATCGTCCGCTCCGCTGAGCTCTCGAACCCGCCGGATCCTTTCAATCCAGCCAATCATTCAATTCGGCGCGTCCTTCAATCCGATTGGACCTTGCCTCGAGAATCGATCCCTTTGTCCCTCGATGAATCGGATGAGCTCAATTGTAGCGCGAGTCTGGCAGGCATCCGGGTGGTTCGATTGCGAGGCTCGCCTTCGAAGTTCGCAGGCTAATCGGGAGGCTCGCCTTCGCCTGATCCTTGGCCTGATTGCGAGACCCGCCTTCGGGACCTACCTTCAATTGATTGTGGAGAGGTCTGATGGCGGGATCCCGCCGGATGAGCGCGCGATAAGTCCGAATGAGATGAAAGGTACACGGGAGGAGAACATGAGAGGGAAGTAGATATATGGCATGTAGGATGCGGGAGTGAAGCGCTCGACATGAGAGGCTCGACGAGCCATGAGGGGCGCTCGGATGGACCGTGAAGCGTGAACTCGAAGGTCTGAAGAGGCGCTGTGAGTCATGACAGGCGCGGCGCAATAAGTCGCGGAGGTCCGCGGGACGCGCAATGAACCATGAGAGGCGTGTGGGGAAACAAACGATACACGCGTGGCAGTCCGCGGGGAGCGGGGGTCTGCTCGCAAGGCGATTTGAAGATCCGTCGAGAGGCGCGTGGGGAGTTCGTAGAGTTCGGAAGATGCCAGAGGGACGACGAGGCGCAGGCCGTGTACGGCGATGCGGACGGGGTGCGGCAATGCAGACGAGTTGCGGCGATGCAGACGAGTTGCGGCGATGCAGACGAGTTGCGGCGATGGAAGCGGGACGCGGCGACGCAGGTGGGATACGCAGACCGGACAGCCGACGGGTGGCATATGATTTCAGGACAGTGACCGCCAGCAGATATGATTGTCGTGAGCGTGGGACGTGATTGTCAAGGACGGTAGACTCTACGTCAGGCGTGAATGCCGAGGACGCTAGCCATGGTTGACGAAGACGTCAGAGGTGAGTATGTCGAGCGTAAATATCAACAACGGGCGCGCTTGACGAGGACGTCAGACATGAAGTCGAGGATGTTGAACTTGATAATCGAAGGCGCTAAACATGAGAAGAAAACCAGATATGAAAGGACACGAAGTCTGAAGAAGAGGGTTTGAGCCAGTCCATCGAGGTCGAGCGAGGGTATCGGGGGCGAGCCAGCGGGTTCGAGCAGTTCATCTTGGGCCAGCGGGTCATGCTCAGATGAACAGATCCTTCATCGGCCCGATGAACAGGCCTGTGATTGACGTCCTAAGAAGTGGAAGGTGTCGATGAGTCATGACGACTCCCGCGATGCCTTTCTTGAGCGTCTCGTTCCTTTTGCAAAGCTGCGATGAGGGCGCGGTAAGATGGCCAAGCTGCACGGGATGGCCAAGGCCGCGGCGACAGATATGACCAGGCTGCGAAACCGAATACACACGAACGTACGTGACGATGACCATCGCTACAAATGAGAACACGGTGGGCGTGTAGCTGAGAATATGGCGTGTATTAGAGAGTACGCTGTCCCTACGGATCGATCACGAGACATCTGCAGATGAACGCGTTAGCGGTTTGTATACAGCCTAGATGACGAACGAGAACGCACAGAAAACAGCAGACGCGCAGATATTACAGCGGCGCCCGGATTACCGCACCGAGCAGGCGTGCATAATACAGCAGATGCGCATAATACAGCAGAAGGCGTACGCCTTGACAGGTCTGCAGACACAAAATTGCACTGCTTGGACCGCGAGGCGCTCGTAGAACAAACACGCGCCTCGCCACAAAGCCTGAGGGACTGGGCAGAGGGCAGTGCGATGCAGGGAGGCGGATGTCCTACAGCTCGGAAGGGCATCTGCCGAAGAGCGGGTCAAGACAAAGCCTGCCGATGTTTCGAACATGAGTACCGACGCGTCGCAGAGAGAGCAGGGCGCGCACCTCACTGCAAGAACAGCGCGTACCCGACTGTGAAGAAGGGCGACCTGCCAGTGGCAGCTCATCGCATGACCCAGGACAGGCCCAGACTGACCGATGAGAGGCTCAGGGTGCGTGTACGCTGCCCAGTCAACGCACCATTGGCTTGCGGCAGAATACGCGTGACCCTGGGAACGCGAGGCGGGCGTGCGTCTGAGCTGTCCGGCCAGCCGCCTCCCGACTTCCAATAGTCATGTCGCGTCTTGCACATCCGATGTCAAGGGATCTCCGAGATATGAAGTCCATGCGGCGTACAGGTAACAAAGGGACGGGTGGGATCCGAAGCTGCGTGCGACGCGCGTCGAGAGGCAACAGACGCGAGGCGAGAGTCAACGGACGCGTTGATGAGATGGCGGCAGAGATAATCTCGGGCATCGCCAGATAACCGCGCGGCGCGGTGCCTTTGGCTCCCATGGTGAGGGAGGCCTGAGGGAGGCGTCGCATGGGGGACGATGAGGCATCCGCGTTGCAGGAGGCGTTGATTGCCGGACAGAAAGGCGACGACGGTTCGAACTGTGCAAGCTGATTCCGTGCGGTTCGCGTT
This sequence comes from Schizophyllum amplum, assembly GCA_007026445.1. Taxonomy (NCBI): domain Eukaryota; kingdom Fungi; phylum Basidiomycota; class Agaricomycetes; order Agaricales; family Schizophyllaceae; genus Schizophyllum; species Schizophyllum amplum. The sequence continues at coordinate 19,523 of VDMD01000178.1, forward strand.
CGATTCAAGAAAGACAGACGCGGTCCAGCTCGCCTGTTCTGGATGTTCTTCATGGTCGCCCGCCTAGGTCTACGTCATAGGCGAATGCAAGCAGAATGTAAGTAGGTCGAAGGGGAATTCAACGTACAAATCGCGAACGGGGGACCGATGAAGAGCACTTGAAGAGCATCCGACTGGGGCATCCGTGTCCTTTGCAGGTTCCACAGGTATGATAAGTTCTGGCAAGGACAAACATGTTCTCTGGCCCAAAAGGTGGCCACATATCCAGAGCGCTCCAGTCAGAGTCACTGTCAGCAGTAGCCGGAGGTGGCCGGACGTCGAGGAACGCGTCAACGCACAGATCATGCACGTGACCGTTGTTGGTCCATGTTCACAAACGCTTGTTTTGGTAAGAGCCTGAGCATGAGCCGTGTTTTCAGTGCACGACCAGAAATATTGGCCCTGCTTTACCTGAGGACATCCTAAGGTATATACAATAGAGGAGAAGTTCCTAAAAATGTCCCAGATGGCGCCGACGCGCCACATATGCCTACGTAGACCCATGACATCATGCCTCCGCGTCGGTCATCCCCCGCGCTACGTCCGCGGTCAGAAGGCGCGACTTCATCTTGCTCTTGACCTCGACCACAAGCACCACAATGTTCACCACCATCCTCAATGCCGCGCGCCGCGCGCCCCTGCAGCCCTCAGCGCGTGCGCTTACCACGTCCGCCGCGCGCGCCGCCCCGCACAACGCAGACAGCTACGCCAAGGACGTCGACCACAACAAACCAGAGGACACCACTACCCACCGCGTCGACGCGTCCGGCGACAATGTGCAGCGCCCCCACGAGCCGCCCCAGAACAAGTACTCGGAGACAGGCGTCGATGCAGGTGTGGACGCGTACAAGACCGTCGACGAGGAAGCCCCGTATGACGCGCAGGGCAAGTCGTCGCGCTACGGCGCACGGCCAGAGTTCGGAGAGGACAAGAAGGGGGAAATTGACGAGTACTCGAAGGGAGGGCCGGATAGCAAGGATGCGGGCGGCAGGAAGCCGGAGGGGCGATAGGCCAATGAGTGCATGTGAATCACTGGTGTGTTCCTACTTTCCATACTGTGCACTCCCCGGTCTTGACTGACATCCTTCGCTTTCAGCAAACACAAACACGCGAATGCAAACCGTCGCCTGCTGTATATTAGAAAGCACTGTCATCTTGCAATGAACCAACATCGGGGGATGTACATACGCGAACATCGCCCCGTCACAATTCTGCTTTCTACTCCCTTGAATCCTTTCCTCCGAAGGCCAAATCAATTCGATACAAAGGTCCTAAATTATCCTTCACTGCTTACAAGAAAGGAAATGTTCACCGGGCAAACCAAGTTAGGTTGTCTAAAAGAGAGCGAGTTTTGTTACATGCGACGAGCAAGGGGACGTCGTGTATACATGTCAGTTGATGTACGGCGAAATTAGGTTTCCGGGGAGGGTGGGGTGTCCTTGAGTGGGAATGGGAGACGCCGCCTACACGTTCACACTCCGCTTGGCCTTGTCCGTCTCCCACCCGCTCCGCATCTCGTCGCCGAAACGGCCGTCTGTGAGGCTGCCCTTCGTCTCGTCGCCCATGTCGACCATAGCGTGCGACTCGACCTGGACGAAGACCTAAAGAAGGCGTCAGCGCTTGAGTCGTACGTGCTCGCAAGCCCACATATACTCACCTCGGGTCGCGTCGAGCTGAGGTTCACAACGTCCTAAACCATCGTTAGCCATGACACAACGACGCCGGAGGCAGCCAGCTCACCCTCCGCACACCACGATCCGTCGACGGGGTTATGTGCGACGTGTCCTGCTTGCTGTCGCTGTACTGCCAGCCCTTCCGGCTGTTCAGACTTGACATGAGCGAGTTGGTATACAGCTTTGACAGTGCGAAGTTGAACATGAGATGCCTAAGAACGGCGATGAGCAAAGTCGACCGCAAGTAAACGACTGGTGGCTGACCATGCGGTGGGCTCGAGCAGGTAAAGGATCATATCGGCGAAGGCCCAGATCGCCGTGAGCAGACCCGTTTGCACGGTCACTGAATAGGGTACGATCAGCCTGACTATAGCAATATAGGATGGAAGAGACGAGACGTACGTCGGATGATGCGGTCCACCTGAGAATCGGTCGACGTGAACCCTGACCGGTGCTTACGCTGAAGCACTGCGCGTCAGCCACATCTTGATAATGCCCCAGACAAGATCCAAAATGCACCAGATGGAACACAAGGGTACAAGTGATCAGAATGTCAGATACGGACGACGCCGCGAGCCCTGGTAAGATGAAGGGTGGTAGAGAGAAGGGCGCGGGGAATAAGCATCTAGGTTGTGATGATATTTTGCGTCACTCACAGATCGTCACCACGGACTTGAACTTGAGGAAATCCACGAAAGCGGGGACGATGCCACATGCGATGGCCGTTGCGATGCCGCACACTGGAAACGCGGGCACATGTCAGTGGCGGAAGCAAATGAGGTTGCAAAAAGCAAATGGGGTCGCGGAAGCAAAAGGAGGACGCCCGCGACACAGAGCGACACTCACGCAGCGAAGCGAAAGAGCATGCAACTATAGTGAGCGCGAGGTAGATATTCCCGGTGAGCTGGGGGTGTGGTTAGAGGGCGTGGGCGTGGATTGCCAGGACGGGTGACGCACGATCTTCACTCTCCATCTGTAAGGGAGATATTAGAGAGGAAGCGGGGCGGTCAAGCGAGTTTACGCACGCAAAGAATATTTGCACGGTGCCGCCGATGATACCCGTCAGTGCGGGGTCTGCGGGTGCGTTTAGATGGGACACATTGAGCGTGGTGGGGTATATGCGCACCCGTTGCGAAGAGCCAGTCCGCCCTTGACAAGAAATCCCCATCGCCTATGTAAGCGCTTATCAGCAATGCTACAGATAGTAAAGAGGTGACTGACCGAAGTGGTTGATGAGACAATTATAGATGTACGCGAGGGTAAAGCCCGTGTGTACAGTGTCTGCAACGAACAGAAACGCGACCTGAGCAGTGCTTCTTCAGAACACAAATTGACTACGAGGTGTGGGGAAGGACGTACGAAGGAACTGATGTACCATGCGTCTCTTGCGATAGGCGTGTCAGCAGGCGATGGGGAGCGTGTTACTGCCAACGCACTTGCGGGAGAAGTTATTCCAGTACAAATATCTGCAGTCCGCGGTCAGCGATGTGAGGGAGCATGAGGGGGTGGGGGACGGACGTCTGAGTGACGGAGATCCCGTAAAGGATGACGTTGAAGAAGGTACCAAGCAGCATTGGCCCGTGTCTGCAGAGATCGGCGGAATGAGCAAAGGCGGGTCGACGCGGAGGGCGGGGAGCACATACGCGGCGAACGCTGGGTTAGGGGCGACTACACTACTGGGATCGGCCATGGTCGCTGATGAAAGGGCGGGCGGGTGGGTAGGGCGGACAGGTAAAGACGGCGGTGCTCGCGAGTCGGGACACGCGGGACGGAAAGGAAAGGTGGATGCGCAGAGCAACTTGCAAGAGCTATATAGTATACGCGGACTCAGAACGTGATCGCCATGACCACGTAGACATGCGGGGTACTAGAGATTGGTTGATCAGATGGCGCCAGCATCTTCTTGTCTTGGGGTCCTTCCTGGGTCCTTCAGGCCTCAGGCCTCAGGGGTCCTTTGCGCAGACCCGCCTTCCTGAAGCCGAAGCAGGTTGCGGATGGGTATGCGCTATCGCGCCTTCTCACGGCCGGATGGCCGCCAAGTTTCCACTACTGCGAAATCTTCCAGCTGTTTCGGGGCGATGTTCGATCTAGCTCGGTGGTCAAGACCGCCGCTGGCCGCGCCGATGCGCCTGCCGTTGATAGACTGCAAGTCAAGCAGCTGATTGCTTGTCGTTGCCCGCCTCCCCCTTCCTCAAGCTCACGTTCGTCGCCTTCCAGCCTCCAGGTGAACGTCCAAATCGAACATCGTCTGAGCAAGATCCTTGGTCAAAGGAAGTCTTTCCACGTCGGAAGTACCGTGTGACGCTTTGCGTCTACCGCCACGCGATTCAATTCACGTAGAACTTCCCTTGAACTTCCCCATCTCCTGTCCCTTGTTGGCCCTTGCTACACCCCGATAACAACGACTGTGCCGGATTGTGCAGTTAGACTTAGCTGCAGTCTAGTGAGTCTTGACCGTCGCCCGCCCTCTGCTCAGCAATGTATTGCTGCATTCTGTGGGTCCGACCTTGCGCTTGATGTCGCGTCGGAAGGCAGCCCCTAACTGTGACAGGCGAGGCGCGCAAAACTAAGCAGAAGTCGAGATGGAAGATGGAATAGGAAATCCGAACATCCCTGCATCGAACCCTGACCGTTTCCCACAGGTATCGGCGGCCGATACCTATGACATCACATCACAAAACTTGAACTGTTCACGTGAACTTCAACGGTGCCAGTGAAGGCCGGGCTCGAGTCCTTGCCAAAGCGGCTCTTGTGCTCCATCGACTTCGTTCGAATTGGGCTACACGCTCTGTGTTTTTGTAAGCCATTTTCCATCCCTTGTCAGTCTCATCTTTCTATCAGTCGGTCAATGAACTAGATAGCCCGAGCGACAGGCGTCAGAAGGCGGGCAACAACACCAGTATCCATGGTTCGGGGACTGGAACAGTGGAAGAGAGCACCCGGGTGAGACAGACACCAATACCTTGACGGTCTCTTCCCTTGGCCGCTGGCAGACCGAGTCGTTATCGATGCCTTCGCGACGTTTAATCGCAACTCAAACCAGCCTCAAAGGCATCGACATCTGCATCATTATTGCCGTTTGCGAAATAGTTGGCGGACTCGACTTTCCCACGATTCCGCACTGGGCGAACGGGTGATGTTCGTGCGCGCTGTCGCAACCCTGATTCTTCGTCTTAGGTTCTGTAAAATATATCAGCATGCTCGTATTAACGAGGTGCATGGAGCCCTGCGGGTTGAAAAGCAATTGAGCCATGTTGGGAAACGCACCCGGGCCACGCTCGTGCCCGGCTTGTGCAGCGTGCGTTTCCCAACATGGCTCAATTGCTTTTCAACCCGCAGGGCTCCATGCACCTCGTTAATACGAGCACGCTGATATATTTTACAGAACCTAAGACGAAGAATCAGGGTTGCGACAGCGCGCACGAACATCACCCGTTCGCCCAGTGCGGAATCGTGGGAAAGTCGAGTCCGCCAACTATTTCGCAAACGGCAATAATGCGAGAAAAAGTAGTACATAGGTAAAGAAGTAAGAGTAGTACACAGAAACAAGTTCTTTCCACATGCCAATCGAATAGTCCTCGGCGGTGCTCGGACAGCTGGCGCGTTGCCGAGCTCCTGGCACTGGGCAGATTCGCCACATCACCCCTCGATAATGAGTGAAAGGGGAAGACGAAGCGATACCAAGAAGAAGACGCAGAACCCTCGCCGCTCGCCACCGCACGCAGTCCGCTGTACACCTTCGCCAACCATGGATCCCGCGCCTCCTCCGCTGAAGATAGGGCGTCCCTACACCTATACGGCCACTCCGCCGTCCGGCTTGCCGCGGTCCATACCCTGCTTGCCATCCATATCCAACTTGCCATCCATGTCCATCTTGCCATCCATATCCATGTTGCCATCCATGTCCGTGTTGCTCCACTCGCTGGCCGACACCCTAAACGGCATGCGGTCCAGCGGCACTGCTTTCGTCTCGTCCACCATTTCGTGCGACTCGACCTCCACGAAGACCTGCCGCGAGCCGCTGTCAGCAGTCGCGCGTCGCACCGCCCCTTCCGCGTCCCTCACCTCCGCGCGCCCGCCGCCCACGGTAACGATGTCCTTCTGCGGTAGCAGGAGAGACGTCAGCGATGTATTTTGCTTTAGTGCGTTGGTGCGTTGGTGCGCATGACGCGGCGAGGAATTAACTGATTCTGGACGCACCTTGCGCATGCGCTGGCCGGATGCCTGGGTAGATATGTTGCTCTTGGTGTCCGAGTAGTGCCAGCCCTTGCGGCTGTTTAGGCTGGACATGAGGGAGTTGGTGTAGAGTTTGGAGAGCGCAAAGTTGAGCATGAGATGCCTATTCTGGCGCGTGAGTCAACAAGTAGGAAGGAGGAATGTCCGCGAGCTTACCATCCGGCATCCTCCAAAAGGTACAGCAGCATATCAGCGAGGCTGGGATAGAGCTTTAGAAGCGGTCATCACAAAACGTCGATTGTCCTTACGCCCAGAGCGAAGTGATGAGGCCTATCAGAGGAATAGGGCAATTAGCGTCTACCAAGCGAAACTAGATGAAGAACATTTGCTTACCGGTTTGCACGGTCACTGCGCACCAGGCATAGTTCGTTAGCGCATGTGTTAGCAGTCCAGAATATATCAGCGCGTACTCCGTATAATGCGGTCGACGTGTGTATCCGTCGTCTTGAACCCGGTCTTGTGGCTTCGCTACGAAAGGCATGTACATCAGCCTCCGATCTGTTCGCCTGACCGAGGGCGGGGGCTTACGAGATGGTTGACCAGGCTGCCTGTTATGAGGACGTCGGAAAGAGACGAGGCGGCGAGCCCTATTGGGTATCAGCATCAAGATGCGGACGGCGCGGGATATAGCTGAGATGTGGACGATGAATGTAAAGAAGGAAGATGTGCGAGATGCAGGGGGTACCAGATGAGACGCGGACGATGAGAGTGGCGCAGAAGATGGGGGTGGCGCAGAAGATGGGTGTGATGCGGACGACGATGGACGAGATGCGGAAATAAGCATGTCTAGGACGATGAATGAGAAGTGGACGACATCAGGAGTCTGGTGCGGGCGACACGATAGTTATGTATGGTCAATAGGAAAGGCATTCGGACAATAGGAGAGGCATTCGGGCAATAGGAAAGCAGTTTGGGAAATAGGAAAGCAGTTTGGGAAATAGGAAAGCAGTTTGGGAAATAGGCAAGGCAGACATACAGATGATGACCACGACCTTGAACTTCTGAAACTGCGCGAAGGCGGGCACCATACCACATGCTATGGCCGTCGCGATGCCGCAGACTGAGACAAGCGATGTGAGTTGAGGCCGAAGGTGCGAAAAGGAAGAGATACTGACGGAGGGAAGCTAAGGACGAAATGCTGATTGCCGCAGCAAGGAAGTTGTTGCCGGTGAGCTGGGAGAGGGAAAGATGAGATTTATTTGCGCCACGAAGGTGGGAGGGCTTACTATCTTGACGCGCCAGCTAGACAGGACTGGGATCGGCGATTATTAGACGATTTTGAAGGACGGATCACGTACCTGAAGAATATTTGCACGGTGCCGCCTACGATGCCAGTGAGGGCGGGATCTATAACGTATGATGAGCTTCAGCCTATCAAGGACGCGACGACGGAGCGACTGACCGGTCGAAAATACCCAGTTGGCGTTAGCAAGATATGATGGATTATCTGAAAAGATGTCAGCCGAGGCCGTCGACAGCGGCAATATTGTTCACCGAAATGGGTGACGAGGCAAATGTACAGGTACGCCATGGTGAACGCCGTATGTGCGGTATCGGCGACGAAGAGGAAGATCACCTGGACGGGCCCAGGTCAGAAGATGCAGCATCGCCAAGGCGATCGGCGCGTACGAAGAGCCTGATGAACCACGGATCCCTGGAGGGAAGTCAGAGAAGCAGTCAGAGCTGTTATCGGATTTGTGTCGGGCAGCAAGACGACAGTACCTCCGCTTGTACCCGTTCCAGTACAGGTATCTGTGGGCGGTGGTGTGAGCCAAGGGAACGGGGACGAGGAGAAGTAGGGCTCGCTACTCACGTCTGTGTGATGGATATACCATACAAAAGGACGTTTAGGAATGTCCCAATGAGCATAGGCCCATGGCTACGAGAGGTATGAGCGAGGAGGCAGCGCCAGACACGCCGCGGACGTACGCGATCTCCGCGGGGTTCAACATATTGGCTGTATCGCTGGTAGAAGTAGAGAATAAGAGGAAAGAGGGGAGCCCAGAGAACGAACGAAGGAGGGGGATCACGAAGAGGAATCTTGACTGCCTGCTCGCCTTATAAACAGGCAGTGGCGCCTCATAGACAAGCACTGCGGTCGGCCCCGTCACGTCTGGCATTATGTCGTCGAGCAAGGCTGTTTCGGGTTCGGCGATCCTGGGCGATCCTGCTAAGTGCAGCGCGGAGATTGCAGCCACCGGACTTCGATTCAGTGACTCGGGCTTCTACTGAATGGCGCAGGCTGTCGAAATTCGCGTTCGGAAGACGAGAGGTTTCACACGGGGAAAGAAGCAACACCGAGCAGCGACATTGGCGTGTAGCGCGACACAGAGTCAGGCAGATGAGTGGGATGTAGCATCGCTGAATACTGGTCTTGTTATTGTGGATAGAACGTCGAGGCGAGGAGAGGTGGCATGGTGTGGATTAGTGGTCGGTGGTGCATGTCCTGGCAAAGATACTCAGGAACGCCAACGCCTACTAGTAGCATGCAGAGTGCGTACTGAGAGTGCTTCAGCCATGCATTGCGAGGAAGAGTCGCACTACGTAAGCGTCCTCATATACGCGAGGATGGCACGTCTATAGGATCGCCACGGACATTGACGTTTAAGTCTCCCTGATCATGCTATGTCAGCGTATACTGCTGACAACGTATGCCAGAAAATAGAGCTACTGACTTCACAATGCTCCCCTGGAGGTGTTACCGCTTGAGTTAGACGGTGGCTGAAGCGCTGAGCGAGGAGGGGGAGGGAAGCTCAAACCACCAGCGTTGAGACGACCTCGTACGAGCTTCGACACGGTGGTTCTGATTTCCTCAACGTACCACTGACTTTGGCCTTTGTGAAATGCTGGTGCATGGCACGATGTCGAAGAGCATGCGCCCGGCGTTCAGAACGTTCAACGTCAGGCGCCGCTGCCATCGGGTGTGTCTGCCGATGGGTGCGGGTCGAGCGTTTGCAGTCAATGCATATGCTTGTCATTTCGAAGACGGAAGAAAGGCTCGGCGTGGTATATGCTGACAGACGTACTGTACGATGAGCCCGACATGACCGTTCCGGAGAGGAGGCGATCGTGGGAGCGAGCGGTGACCAGTGACTGGTCACAATCGCCACGTTTTCTCCTCATTTGGCATTCCTTTGTTTTAATTTCCTCCGCGATCGGTGCGAGCGCTGCGCGTTCCCCCCCAGCAGGTGCTGCTACTCTTGTCTCCTGCCATCGAAGAAAGTACTGTGACTGCCGCACATCCACTCCTTGAGTGCACTTGGCCCTTGCACGACGCGCATATATGGTGCTCAACACCCATGGATATCTTGTCTCTCAGGGCTGGTCCGGCCAAGGGAACGGCCTTCGACATGGCGCTATAGCCAGGCCAATCATCATCGCACAGAAGAAGAATAACAAGGGACTGGGGAAGGAGCGGGACGATGGCTTTCAGTTCTGGAATCAGTGCGTGCTCCCTTGCTCTTTACTTCGCATATGCTGATCATCCCTTACCAGCGTATTCGACGCTGCCGTGAAGACTATAAACATCAAGATAGCCGACTCCGATGATGAGAGCGATGTATGTAGCGCATATGTGCCGTTGGTATCGAGCTCACGGACCAGTAGGATAAGTCAGATGACAATGCGCCTACTCTAGCAGCGCTCAATCGCACGAGTACCGGGATTCTCTCAAATCGTGCACCAGTCCTCGGTGTATCTGCTCTTTCTTCCGAGACGTCCTCTGGGACAAGTACACCGACCGTGTCCATGTCCATCTTCGCTCAGGCGAAACGCGAAACTGCTAAGCGCACACTCTATGGCCGATTCTACCGCGGGGCCGTCATCAAGTCCGACGACGACGACATGCTGCAGCACGAAGTTGAACTGGCAGAATGCTCTTCGTCATCCTCCCCGCCTCTTGCTGCTGCCGTCGCCTCTGAATCCGCCGTCACGCTTTCCATATCTGCAGCAGAGTCGACGAGTGCGTCGGATTCTACGAAAAAGCGAAAGAAGGAGAAGAAGGAGAGGACCAACCACGTCCTCTATGTACCGGATCCTAAGGAAGACAAGAGGAAACGCAAGGTTGAGAAGCGGGAGAAAAAGGAGGAGAAGAGGCGAAAGGAGAAGGGCAAGGGCAAGGAGACGGGCCCACCTGCGGCGGTAGTGGAGGAGCCCGATACGCGCATGAGTGAGGGGAGGGAAAAGAAGGAATCGCGCAAGCGCAAGTCTCACTCGAATGAGGACACCACCATTCCTATTCCGGATATCGGAGACGCACCGGCGCCGGAGGAGCGTCCCAAGAAGAAGCGCAAGAAGGACGATCAGGATCCAAGTAATGGAGGCGTCGATGCTGAAGCCGCTCGAAAAGAGCGAAAGCGTTTCAAACGAGAGGCGAAGGCCGCAGCGTCGCTGCTCGAGGAGGAAAAACGAAGGATGAACAGTAGATAGATAGATCATGGTCAGTCGCTCTCTTCTCCCGGATCTCTACCATAGTATTGACTCCCATCGTAGTTCAATAGTCCAATGCTTTCTCCTATCACCCATCGCTGTCGTGCGGAAATCAACCATCCGTCTTCTCGGCCAGGCGCCTCGAGTGCTTGTGGTGCGTACCTCCATATACTGACGATATTTTGGTCCCCGGTCCTGCGTAGACGCGTCAGTCTCTCACAGTCAATGATCCCTGTTCATCCTTACTGGCCATTCCTTGACCCAACTTTGACCCCGAGATCACGCCTCGCACGCAATCGTCACCCAAAGGAGCTCTTCGACGTCCGAACGTGCACCGTATCCCCGATGCGAAGCCCTCTAATTCAGTCCGCCCAATGGCAAGCTCCGTCCGGTGCTCTGAGGTGGCGCGCCGAAGCTGGCGCGCCCTAAGGAAGCAGCTTGGTAGACTGGGACCGTTCCCGGGTGACCTCGCACTCGAGTCATCCTCATTCAACGATGGCAGGTATATAAGGACCTTCTCGTAGAGGGATACAGGCAGCTTCGCTCGCTCTCACAACTTGAAGATGGCCCCCATCGCCCTCGACCAGACCGCTACCAACGGCACGTCCACGCCCAATGGCACGGCCGCACTCAAGGCCGCGCAGGCGAACGACTACGGCGTCATGGAGGACTATGAGGGCAAGTACAACTTTGCCCCCATCGAGGAGGCGCAGGTCTCCCGGGCCATGATCAAGCGGTGCGTGCTCGTCTTGCAAAGGCCTTGTGCATATCCTGACGCCCTGCCGCAGGTACTTCAACACGATGTACGAGCGCGCCGTGTCCGACGTCGTCATCATTGGCGCGGGCAGCGCGGGCCTCTCGTGCGCGTACCACCTCGCGACCAGCCGCCCGGACCTCAAGATCACCATCCTCGAGGCGAACGTCGCGCCGGGCGGCGGTGCGTGGCTTGGCGGGCAGCTCATGACGCCAATGGTCATCCGCAAGCCCGCGGACGCCTTCCTGCGTAAGATCGGCGTCGAGTACGAGGACGAGGGCGCGTTCGTGGTGGTCAAGCACGCTGCGCTGTTCACGTCGACGCTGCTCTCCAAGGTCCTTGCGCAGCCGAACGTGGTGCTCATGAACGCGACCGCCGTCGAGGACCTCATCATTCACAAGGACTACACGGGCGGGCAGCGTGTCGCGGGCGTGGTGACCAACTGGACGCTCGTCGCGCTCAACCACGATACGCAGAGCTGCATGGACCCCAACACCAGTACGCCACATCCTCCGTCTCTCTCGTTGACATACGCTGACCTTCCCTGATAGTCACCGCCCCCGTTATCATCACGGCGACGGGCCACGACGGCCCAATGGGCGCCTTCTCCGCGAAGCGCCTCGTCAGCGCGGGGCTGTTGAAGGAGCTGGGCAACATGCGCGGCCTCGACATGAACCGCGCGGAGCCCGCTGTGGTCAACCAGACGCGCGAGGTCACGCCGGGCCTTATCATGGCGGGTATGGAGCTCTCTGAGCACGACGGCTCGAACCGTATGGGCCCGACGTTCGGGGCGATGATTGGCAGTGGGGTCAAGGCCGCCACGGAGGCTATCAAGATCTTCGAGACGGCCAAGATCGCGAACGGGAGGGTCGTTGGTTGAAATTTACGCCCAACCAAGGCCTTCTATGTACTTGTGATGCTGCTTGTACAAACATGAATGTAGCAACATACTTCTCGACCTGGGACCCGTCTTCTGAACGTTGGTCTGGCCCGAACCGTCAATCAAACGATGGCGCGTGGTATCCTCAGGCATACGACAGACCTGGGAGGTCATGAACATTACAGATATCCATTCATTATATGGATGGATAATCCGCACTGTGACGCCTGAACGTGCACTTGTCGTCCATCTAAGCCGTAAACTTCTCGAGGCAAGCGAGAGCCACCCCGTCTACTACGCGCGGGCATGTCCTTGACGCGACGATAGCGCGCAACGCGGCCTGGTTCTCGGGATCACAGTGCGCATTCGTGCCCTGCGACTCTGAATCCACACTCAAGCGGAGAAGATTGGGCAGGAGGGTGGCGGCGCCGGGAGCCTCACTGTCGCGCGACAACCCCTTCAGCAACTCGATGGAAACGAAAAGGTCGTGAGCGCCGGCGTCTTCGGGGTCCTCGTTCGAAATAACGAGGTTCGTGAGTTGGGGGACCTGGTGAAGGAATCGGATGGCGTCCTCAGGGCGCGCCGGCAGTCCGCATATGTTCAGCTGACGGAGCGCTTTGCAGCCGGACGAGTCACGGTTGTGCAGCAAGGCCGTCATAGCGGCCAGGCCGTCACCGCCGGTGCCCCAGTCCGGCGACCCTGTCAGGACAGCAGCCTCGAGGTTTGGGGCGGCAATGAAGCGGCAGAGCGAGACGGCGTCGTCGTCGAGTGTAAGCTTCCGAAGGGCAGGGAATGTCACGGGCTTGGGATGGGCCGGAATCAGGAAGTTATGCGCGGTGATTGTACATTGCTGCAGGGTATCGCATGTCGCTAATATGGCCTCCAAACATGGTAGGAGGGAGGGTGCGCGCTCGTCTGAGCTGTCGCTACATAAGATTGTGAGATCGGTGATGGCTAAGGTCGGCGGCATGGTGAAGGGGACGATCGGGCCGTCGTAGAATATGGCCAGGTTGGCGAGAGCTGGGGCTTTATGGAAACAATCGAGCGGGATTTCGTTTTTGGCGTCCTCAGTCCAATGGACCGCATGAACTCCGATTCTGAGAGATTCAAGGATCGGGAAGGCGCGAGATGAAAGGGACTTGTATGCTGCGAGAGGCAGGCTGTCGAGGTCCACCGAACTCCATCTATGGGATTGAGAACATAGAATTTCCCAGCCCTCGTTGCTCCATGCGTCTTCTGGATTCGTCATTGGAGCACCGTGATTTCCGCTGCGAGACAGGTCAATGTCGAGGGTGAGCGGCACCTGAGATGTCTTGTCCAGCTCTGCCCTCAGCGCCTTCGTATGCCTTGCGAGAGGATTCCATCCGTCGAAGCGTAGATTGGCCCATATACGCGGCGTATTGAGCACAACAACGCGCCATGCGTGGCACACCCCAGTCAAGTTGAGAGAGCCTCTCCTGCCGGTATTTCCGTACATCCAGTCCATTGGCAACGCCAGAAGAAAGATCTCGGACATAATTTCGCGAGGGAGGCGACGCCAAGGCGAGACGATGGCATGGTGCAGGGGGATCTGTGCTCGGATTGCTCGCTTCTGCCTTTGCAACTTCCGAATTTCAGCATCAACTTCGCTATACATGGCACTCAATGTTTGTGCCTTTTCTGTGATGAGGGTCGCATCTGCAGTACTGGGGACATAGGCAGAGCGATGAAGGGACACGGTGACCATAGCGCGAGCGCAGAAGTTCAGAGTGTCTTCGACGGACATGATGAGCAAGAGCTCTGTACGGGCTGAGAGTAAGTTGAGCAGGAGTCGGGAATCGAGGATGCTACCGTACCGCTGTCTGGTTTCTTCGATCTTTTCAGAAATATATATCGAAGTTTGTGGGAAGGGCTTAGCGCTGAGGAGACAGTTACTGAGTCAGAGTCCTGGAAGGATGTACGTGAGTATGATAGTTCATACGAACAGCAACAGGACGTTGAGCTGCAAGTCCTCCCAAGTATGAACGGCAACTGTATGGGCAGCGCCTAGTAGGTTGTTGACTCGGAGAACAATAGGCATGGCACTGGAACTTCGCACGCCCCTGAGCCATGTCACAGCACACGGTCTCGTGACCGGCCGACTATGTCACTGCTGCGTCACGGGCCAGATTGCAGCTGGATTGCAGTGAATCGACCGAGTCTCGAGTCGACCCCATATACGACAGACAAGCTCTCTACTTCTCTGACTCCAGAGTACTGTTTACAAGCCAATTCTGATACGGACGGTCCAAGTCCGCATGTTCCACTTCGTGGAGTTCACATGTCCATGTCCATGTCCTCGTCCTCCACAGCACTGCCGCCTTCCCGAGGTGGCCAGTGCACATCGTCTTGACCGCCATCGGTAGAGAAATACTCTAAGACAGCCAGATTCATTCCATCCACCACCTGAGCATGCCTCCTCGACTTGAGCAGCTCCGACAAGGAGGCTGGAGGATATCGATGGTCATGGCGTCCTCCAGACCGTTAAACGACATCTCCAGTCGTGTGAGGTTCGGCAGGAGGGCCAGGGACGCGGGATTTGCGGCATCGCGCGTCAACGCTGCGATCAAGTCCAGCGTAATGAGCGGGGTGGCCTCCTCCTCTCCGAAGTCTTCGTAGTTCTGCAACTCGAGCTCTGTCAGCTGCGGGAGGCGGCGGAGACATGCAAGAACATCCTCTGCATCAGTTGAGTCTAGTTCTCGTAACGCAAGAGTTCGAAGCGACTTCCCCCCTGCCAATCTGTCAATGATGTCTTGCAGCGTGTCGAAGGGGTCGTGATCGCCGGAGGAGGACAGACGCAGATCTCTGAGGCGAGGGAGGGCGGTCACGAATTCGCAGAAGGGCATGGCGTTGTGTCGAAGGTCGAGCACCTCGAGACGTGGGAATGTCACGGACTCCAGACCGACGAGAAAGTCTGCGAATTGCTGTTCCGCTCCGAGGCACAGCTCGCGCAGGGTATCGCTGCACGACAATATAGCGCTGAGGCACGGCATGAGCATGACCTCGTCACACTCGCCACAGTAGATGTCGAGCTTTGTGAGAAACCAGTTCTGTGGCAGCGTGAGGGTGCGTATAGGCCGTTTGTAGTTGAGGTAAAAGCTGGTGAGTTTCGGGGCGCTTTGGAATGCGTTGAGGAGCACTGTGACGTCCGCCTCCTCGTCTGCCTCCTCGTCCGCCTCCTCATCGGCCTCCTCTATGCAGATGGCCAGGTTCCTCAGAGCGGGGAAACACTTGCCCGACCAGATCATCGTAAGCCCTCAACGGAATCCCCTCGAGCCACACTTTCTCCCATCGATGTGACTGACCATGGAGTAGCGCCCACGCCTCGTCGCTCCAGAAGTCGTCCACGGTGGGTGGAGATTAGGGTAGTAGGCCGGGCCTGATATTGCCATACTCATGTGTAGATCCAATGGGACTTGGCCGGTCTTGTTGAGTTCTGCCTGTACAGCGGATGTGTGCCTCGCCAGGCAGTTTGAGTTGGCGTCAAAGCGAAGTCTCGACCACAGCCGCGGCGTCTTGAACGCAATATCCCGCCACGAGCGGCATACACGCGCATATCCTAAGCTCCTCTTTCCCGCACACTCGTGCTTCCAGCGCTCCGGAAGTGCGAGCAAGAAGATTTCGGAGAGGAGCTCTGGCGGGAGGCGGCGACATGGCGCGGTGAGCGCGTCGTGTATGGCGACCTGGGCATCGAGTGACTGCTTCTTAGCGAACACTCTCATGAGTTCGGCATCGGTCTCTTTCTGGAGCACGCGCAGTGCTTGCGCCTTCCGTGTGATGATCGCCGCGTCTTGCTCATTCGGGACGAAAGGCGAGCGATGAAGGGATATATTAGCGACGGTGCGCGCGTCATGTATAGCTTCTTCCACGGAGTCCATCTGATATTGACTATGCTTCAATCAGAACGAGGGAAAGAACGACAGCTCGCACACGCACCGCAAAGTTTCTAGCTTGGTTTGTCTCTGCTCGCAGCTGCAATCAGCCACAACGCAAGGTTCAAGTACCTGGCAGTAGACTGCCTCAGGGATAGAGCACCCGCAATCGAATTCGCCAAGTGAAGGCAAGCCGGTCGAGGTCAAGGTCGAGGTCAAGAAGAAGACAAGCGCCGATCGCGTCGCGCCGACCCAAAAGCGGAAAAGGCGCCGGGCGCTTACGCGCCCTTCTACCCTTGATACTTACGCGAAGTCGACTGTAGCGATTCAACGAAGAGGTATGCCAGCTACCAGACTTTAGCCAGAATACTATTCGCTGATCGTCCTACGAAACCAGACGCACACCCTGGAAGTTTTTGCAACATAACCTTCGATCCCGAGCAGCGTTGCGCTGAGCAGTACAGTAGACTCCGAAGAGGCGCGCGCAACCGTTCACTCACCTTCACCTCGAGTAATGTCACAAAATTCGATGCTTGTCTCAGACTTGGCACAGAAGGACGCCGACTCTGATCGCGGGCTCCCTTGGTCGGGTGCTCCAGGTCGCGCGCCCATCCTGCTAAGTCCCGTGGTGAGCGCTGCGAACACAAAATCCATATTTCGCCTACCTTCCGAAATTCTCTCGGAGCTCTTCCTGCACGCCCTTCCGGACCACTGGCCCTCCGCTCTCGCCGGACGACGGCCTCTATATCTCGCGCAAGTCTGCAGACACTGGCGAGAGGTTGCTCGCCAAACACCGCAAATATGGTCCGCTATCACCATCAACGACGAGCAGAATCCACCGGCTATGTACGAAGCGGAAATCATGGAGGAGCTGGCGAGGACGGGAGCGACGCCGCTGGCCGTATTCATCGACATGGCGAACGATGGAGACCATCTGGGATATCCCTCGAGATGGCCGCCCGGCTCTGTTTGGAAGGGGAGCGAGCGGGTATGGGATGCGTTATGTGCGCAGTCGCATAGGTGGTCGGCCTGCGGCCTGTACTTCCTCCCGCCCTCCGCCTTTGCTCCCAATCATCGTGTTACCTTCCCCCACCTTCGGCATATCGGGCTCGCGATGAACCCGCCCGATCCGGAGGTTGCTTGCTCCCTGCCACTGCACTTCTTCGCGGACGCGTTGCACGTGGACAGTCTGCAGCTTCACTACTGCCGCAAGCCGCCCTCGCGCCTAGTGCTACCGCCGACCTGGGCGCTTGCAGCGCTCAGCATCACCTTCAACGACGTCATATTCGACCAGGTCTTCCCGTTGCATCCCTGCATGCCCGTGACTATGTCGTCCAGCCGCACGCTACGCTCGCTGCGCCTGTCGAACCAGTTCTACGGTCGTTTCCCGCCTTTGAATGAACATGTGCTCTTCCCCGCGCTGGAGTACCTCTACCTCGACGACGCGGGCATACAAATATGCCGACTCATTGTCGCGCCCAACCTCAAAGGTGTCCGCCTGTCCGGGCGCACGGTGACGAGCGAGGACCTGGGGAACGAGATCACGGCGTTCGAGATTCTCCTCGATCGCTCATCCGGCTGCCCGTCCCTTCAGCATCTGGAGATACGTGTCCTACGCGCGGTCAGCTTGTCCAGGCTGTTCATACTCCTCGAGCGCCTGCCCTCGCTGCAGTACCTTCGGCTCTTCGGCGGCTACCTGCCGGAGAACGAGCATCACGCGTCGCCAATGGCACTCCGTATGCTCACTCGTACTACCGACCCTGAGTCGTGCCGTTTTCTGCCCAACCTGATTAGGCTGCATATCGAAATTGGGCAGAACACGGCGTTACTCACGGACGAGTACTTGGTGCTGCTACGCGATATGCTGGCGTCTAGGGCGCGGCCTGCGTCAGCCATGGGGAAAGCTTCTGCGGCAGCCACGTCCCACGCTATCACGGCGACCCCACTGAGCGCTGATACGACATCTTCGTCAGACGCTATGAACACAGACACGGCACCGGCAACCCTGCGCGACTTCGTCAGCGACAAACTCGAGTTGCTGAAGGACCTGCCGCCTGGTCTTCTGGGCTACCTGCAACCCGTGGAGTACGACAGCTATGGGGAGGTCTACAGGTACTAGCACCTTGTTTTTGGCGCGAATGTGGAGGCGATCGGCGAAGGGGATGAAGGCTGTGCAGGCGGTTCAGGTTGTGTAGGAGATGAAGGACATCTGTATACTTACTGCGGCATTGGATACGCGTTCCCAGCTGCAGGATGATAGCATTGTTTGTGAAGGATATATACAAGGTCGTTGCTTGAGAAGCCACTCAAGAATGCGTGTGAACAATGTTCGTTTCGCACAACTCGCTGCTCGACTAGATTCGGACATGCTCTTCCTTTGCTCACGGAGAGCTCAGCCTGTTTTCTGTCGAGGTATGATACGAATCCCCACAGCCGTACCCTCGGGCGATATCAGATCATGTTGCGGTACGAAAAAGTAGATAATCATTCAAGCAAAGATCGTCCTCAGTGTTACGTAGACAGCGGTTATGTAGCTGTCATTCAAGCAGTTATAGCGGGACGGCACCTTGCGGGAACAGAACTCTCGTCGATGTAGTTGGCGGCCTTGAGCCCAAGACCACGCGTGGCAAAGCTATGCCAGAGGAGGCAAAAGTGCCTTCCGGCGTATCTGTTCACGTCCGCCTGGATGAACGCGTCACGAGCATCGATAACTGCGGGTCTTTAAGCCAACATCAACACAGGAAGACGCAGTGAACTCACAGGTCGGGTTGCACGGCTGAAGCGCCAGCCCGTCCATGTAGAGGTGCATGAAGACAACGTTTCCGGCGTCACTGGCAGCGTTGGTCTTGAAGTCTGCATCCCAGCCATCCCAGGAAACGAGCGTGAGGTACACGCCGTGTAGCATGTTCGCCCACACCTCCCCCACATTGTGTACCTCGAAAAGATGGTTGACCGAGGAATAGCGCAGCGGGTTCGTGACGTTCGAGACGGAATAGGGGTACCTGCGCAGCCCGTTGGGGTTGCCGGTCGCGAATGCGCCTATAACGAAGTCGGTGACGGCGTTGCTGTCCCAATGAATCCATTCAGCCATGGCGTCGGACCAACCCTCGCTCAGGCCCGCAGCTTCGAAAGTGCTGACGCAGCGACCCGTGCCACCGCCTGTGAGGCGGCCCACGATGCCATGCGCGCCCTCATGAATGAGGAAGTCGTTCTGGACATCACCGTCGACGTTTGGCTGAAGGGGGAGTCGGGACGGATAAAAGAGCTTGCATTTAGACGGCCTACGGTTGTATGAGCCCATGTGCCCATAAGGCATGAGCCAGGCTGCCCGTCGGGCGGCGTGGCGAAGTTGGCGTCGTTGATAAAGCGGAAGTCTTGCACAGAGACGAGCTGCAACAAAGACGTTCATGAGGATCTCGTTTGCATCAGAATATGGTGTACGCACGATACGATCTCCCTCCGCGCCGCCCTTGTCGAAGTTACGAAGCTGGAAGTTGAAGGCCGACTCAGTGAACCCATAACTTTGTTTATGGTAAGAAAAGTGGGCAACATAGATGGAGGACGATGCTCACACATAGCTGACGTCGTGGAGAGTGTTGAAGGCGTAGAACGCGTTGACGGTGGCCGCCTTGACGTTGTCGTCGTCCGTCGGCGCGGCGTCGATGTCGTACGCGTAGTCGAATGAAAGATCTTCGGCGCTTTGCAAGGCTGTACCGGAGACCAGCGAATAAGCAAAGACATTGTTGCCGCTGAAGGTATGCGTTAGAAAATTATGTCGGACAAAGGCTCAAAGACTGACGAGGTATCGTTGCTTTCAAAGCCGCTTCCGTCACCATGCCAGCCGTAGGGGGAAGTCGCAATGTTGGCCGGGTCATAGATCGTCTGAAGGCCCTGCGTTGGGTCCTGGTGGTTGATGGGGACAACGGTGTATGCGGCGTCAGCGACGAAGTCGGTGACCGAGACAAGCTCGCCGGAGTGCGCATCGACTATCGCCTCGTACCACGCGTTGGTATCCTCATTCCGGATCTGCACAACGTGTACGAGTGCGACACTCCCATCCGCTCTCGCGAGATACTCGAGACTGGAGTGATCATTGAAATTTCCTCCCAGCTGGGCCTCCACTTCGCTGATGAACGAATCAATATCGACCGATGGCGTCGACGGCGCAATATTATCTGTAATTTAACCTTGTCAGTCTACGGTAGTCATCCTATACTGACTGACGCATACCTGTAGGCACGAATGAATGACCAAAGGACACGACCTTGTCGTCCTTGAATGCGACGTTGGCAACAGCGTTGACGAAGGGCACATTATCCTATCAAGATGAGGACCACAGATGCTCCCGAAGCATGAGACAACTTACGTGGGTCTGGCGCAAGTATCCAAAGTGGCCAGAAGCGCCTTCGTAGCCGGACCTGAAGTCGACAGCGGCCTCGTCCACGCCGATCTGGGCCGCAACGAAGGCGACCGACGTCGACTCGATGCCATCGCG
Source organism: Schizophyllum amplum (assembly GCA_007026445.1). NCBI lineage: Eukaryota > Fungi > Basidiomycota > Agaricomycetes > Agaricales > Schizophyllaceae > Schizophyllum > Schizophyllum amplum. The sequence continues at coordinate 39,918 of VDMD01000178.1, forward strand.
CCTCACGCGCGCGGCGTGATCATCGTCCAATCCCTCACCAAACGTCTGGAGACATGATCAATATACACAAACTGCAAGTGCGTGACTGCGGCCATACCTTGTATGTTGTAGGAGGGTGGTACGACTCGACCGTGAAGGAGCGACCGATCTGGTGGATACGATGCGTACTGTAACTCGACGGAGACACCCAGGGCGTCGCGCCCGTGACGGACGAGCACGCCAGAGCCAGGACGACGGTCGTGGAGAACCTATCGAAGGAAAACATGTTTCTGGGAGCGAGGGGATTGCCGAGAGGACGACGAAGCAAGGCAAGCTTCCTGCAGAGGTGAACCACTGGCACCTCGACTTTTATACGTGCTCGACGCAAGCCAGATGGCGCCGCGACGCAAAAGGAAAAGAATTTGTGGCACGTAAACACGACCGCATCAAGTGCGCTTTGCCGGGAATTCAATGGAGGACACGTCGAACGTGATCCATATAAGCACCATATAAGCG
>VDMD01000179.1:0-39948 GCA_007026445.1 Schizophyllum amplum
GCGGAGGCGTACCGTGTCAACTTGCAAGACCTCCGTAGGGGCCTGTCTGAACTGCGCGATGGCCTAAAAGGATACGACAAGAACTCAGCGACCACTTTACCGACCTCGAACCCGGCGAGCTGTACGGGCGGCAGATGTGGAGTTTGTCGGCAAGGCGACCTCGCAAGTCGAGGACCTTGTAGACGAAGTTAATCTAGCGGACGCGACATTCAACGAGGTCATCAAGTTCTATGGCGAAGAAGACAAGAACATGTCATCGTCAGAGTTCTTCGGGATCTTCAAGACCTTCGTCACCCGTACAAGGTGAGCTTGACTGAAGGACTTAGTACGCGGAGACTGATCACTTTTTTGTAGAAATGCAAGGCGGACAATCAGACCATTGCCGAAGAACGAGCGGCTGTGGAGAAGCGCCGGCAAGCGGTGGAGGAATCCAAGGCCAATCGCGCCAAGGCCCAGGAGGCGGCTGGCGACGACGACGACGTGCTGGACACGCTACTCGAGAAGCTCCGCAATGGCGATACGGTAGGCCGGCGCTCGCGGCGCACGCGCCCTAGTGCCAGCAGCAGAGCTGCACCGCCCATGCCGCTCGACCTTACCGACGTCGACGGTTCCAGCGATGCGGCCAACATCGCACGCGATATGCTTGCGCAACTTGCATCCGACGGGTTCCAAGCAGCCATGCCTGCATCGCCCACTGTCGCAGCTACAGAGCGACGGCGACGGCGACGAGAACAGCGGTCGACTGCGCGCAACGAGGGCGAGCCACGCTCACCGACCAGCGAACTCGAAACCTGCAGGAGGCGTCCGAATATCCTCTATCCGATGGGCCAGGGCATTCGCGGGCGCCTTCGGAAGATGTCCCCCCTTCGTCATAGTCTGTTATTCTTTCTTTCCGTACTCTGTTATTCCACTCCTTCACGATCACTAGCCGATACCAGGACCGTATATATCATTTATTATGTATCCGTATTTCGCACTGCTCTCGCACCACGCACACTGGATGTTCTACCTCGCACTACAATGACCAGCTGACGACCTTCCGCTCTTTCCTGTGCCATGGAGTATATCTAGCTGTAGATAGGGACAAGTACATCAGTAGGACACTAGTACTGCGTGCTCTGAATGATTATGTATTCTGCAGGGATATGAGGGATGTCGTCATGAGGGGAGGCGAACGCAAATTTGTCCACAACGTTCATGACAATGGCGGCGGCGGCGACCGCGGCAGCGACAGTGTCGACGATATTCCGAGTGCTCTGCTACGGATTTCTACGAGTGATCCCCTCGCCGGTGCTGCTCTATCTCATCGGCCTCTTCTATCCCCTCCACCTCGCCACCTGGGTCTTCCTCTCCCCCACACAAGTTCGTTTCGCGTCCCCCACGCGCCTCTCATCCCCCCTGCTGACCGCGTCTCCTGCAGCTCGGGAAAGGGCACGATGCTCAGCATGTCCCCAAGTCTGTGCTCCTGTCACTCCCGACGCGTTCACGACCTTCACGAATCATCAACCTGACCATCAACGCCCTGCTGCTGCTCTGCGTGGGCGACATGGTCGCGTCCCCCCTCATCGACCCCGCCACGAGCCTCACGTTTGCGCGCACGGGTGCCGTGTACGAAGATGGGGCGAACATCGTCGTCCGGTATCCGCAGACGAACGCGACCGAAGGCGCCGTCCGCGTGCTCTGGCGCAAGACGGACGACGAGCAGTCCCCTGCGTGGATCAAGGGTCCGCTCGTGCAAATGAACTCGGATTCTGATTGGGTGGGCCATGCGAGCATCTTTGGCTTAGTGGAGTCGACCCAGTATGAATGTGAGTGACCCCTGTTCCCCCTTCCCCCTCCAGCCTAACTTGCATCAGACATACTCTCGTCGCCCGACAGCGATATCCTCCCATATCCCGAGAAACCCATCACGTTCCGCACCTTCCCCAACCCACGCACCAAGGGATCCAACTTCCGCTTCATCTCGACGTCATCCATCTCCCGAACTTCCCCTATGTGCCCGGCGCGAGGGACACCATGCTGGGCTGGGATTACTTGGCGAACTACCTTGAGACGCAGGTCAAGGAAGCAACCGCGCCTCTCGTGCAATTCGCGCTCTTCCTCGGCGACTTCATCTATGCGGACGTCCCCTACTACTGGGGAGACGACCAGGAAGCCTATCGCCGCTGTACCGTCGCAACTACAGAGTGCAAGCTTCCGCAGAGTATACGAGCAACTGCGTGAGTCAGCTGGTGTCTGCCTCTGTATCCTAATTTAACCCTCACCGAACAGCCATCCTTCATACTTACGACGATCACGAAGTACGGAGCATGTCCCAAACGCAACCCTTGTCTTGACTCACGCGACCCCAGATACTGAACAACTTTTCTGGGCTCGACGATCCTGCAACTGCCCCGTACCCTAACGCCTCGGACGCTTTTGACATCTACAACGCGCGCGCCAACTACCCCGCAAGAAGCACTGGCCAGTACTACTACACGTTCAACTACGACGATTCGGCCTTCTTCGTTCTCGACACCCGGCGCTACCGCGACGGTCTCGACGTACCCTTTGAGGAACGCACCATGCTCGGCGCAAAGCAGCTCGCTGCCTTGCGGTCCTGGATACAGAACGTAAGCCGTCCTAGGCATACATCCTTCTCTCCCTATTCACGATCGTCCACAGTCCAAAGAACACTGCGACATTCAAATTTGTGGTGTCCTCCGTGCCCTTCACTTCTCTGTGGGGTCACGACGCCCAGACGGACTGCTGGCCTGGCTTCCCCACAGAACGCGCTGCGCTCTTCGAGCTATTCCATTCCGTCCCCAACATCGTTATCCTATCGGGTGACCGCCACGAATTCGCCCACATCGAGTACGCCGGAGGGCACGGGCAGCACACTTTCCACGAAGTCTCGGCGAGCCCGATGAACATGTTCTATATCCCCCTCTACCACACGCTCAAGCAGCAGAGTGCGGAGACCCTCGCGGTCACCGTGGCGCGTGAGGGTGTCAATGGCACGGAGTTCGTCGACGAGGAAGTGCCGCGGGAGCGCGTCTTGAAGTACATCCCGCAAGGGAATCAAAAATGGTTTGTCTCGGACTTTACTTTCACCCACCACGCTAACATTACCGGCAGGGCAACGTTCGACGTCGACACGCGTGACCCTCACTATCCTACGGTTCAAATTGAGGCCTTCATTGGTGGCGCCCCCGCATATCAGTAAGTGGCCTCTGAACCAAAACCCAGCAAGGTCTTGACCGTCACCAGCTACCAACTCAACGGCACCGCTGTGAACCTGCGCCGCGGCTTCAGCGCCATCGGCGAGCGCTTCGACCTCTCCAACTTCTTCTCCAACTTGTTCCAGTCGCGTTAGGACTTCCTCACGAGCGGAGCGGAGGTCAGGACACCGCACTCGGACACCCCTGGAATCTATAGCATACATGTAGATCCCCTTCAGCATCGCGAACTTAGTAGATGTTATGCTAGCGCCAAGTAATGTACAGATAGCGTAGCGGTGTGTTCTCGTATCTGTTTTATGTACGATCTAGTTTTGTAGAACTACGAATCGACTTGCGAAAAGCGCTTTTGCACCTCGCGATAGTGGTCCATCTCGCCCTGGCTCACGCTTGGCACGAGGTTGCGCAGCGCAACCTCAAAGTCCTCCGTGCGCACCAAGACCTCGATCTCGCCCGGCGAAGCCAGCTCTGCAAGGTAGTACTGCGGCGTCAGAGGATATGGGTGGTCCGACAAGGGACCTTTCCCGTTAATAGATGCTGTTCGTGCACATTGTCAGCGAGGGGTCATACCCGCACGTCCGCACGCACATATCACTTCCTCGAGCTCTTCCGCCTTTCGCGACATCGCATTCAGCATGGCGTCCGAGCACAACGCATAGAAATCCGCTCCGGTGTAATTGAATGGACACCGCTCGGAAATAACACGCAGATCCAGCGCTGGGTCCAGCTTGAACTTGCGCGTGAGGGCCTCCAGAATGCGCAGCTGCGCTTCGTGAGTGTCACTCACGCCGAGGTACAGCATCCGGTCGAATCTGCTTTCTCGTCAGTTGACAGGTCAGACTTGGACCCCATCCACTCACCTGCCTGGCCGCAACAGCGCGGGGTCCAACAAATCCGGCCTGTTCGTCGCGCCAATGACGAAAACGTCCGCGCCTCCGCTCGCCATCCCGTCCAGCTCTGCAAGCAGCTGGCTCACAATGCGGTCCATAACACCTCCAGAGTCCCCGTGGTTGCCCCGCTTGGGTGCAATAGAGTCTAGCTCGTCGAAGAACACCACGCACGGCCGCGCATCGCGCGCACGCTGGAAGACGCGCCTGACATTTGCTTCGCTCTCACCGATGTACATGTTGAGGAGCTCTGGTCCCTTGACAGAGAAGAAGTTGAGCGAGCAAGATGTAGCGACAGCCTTGGCGAGGAGCGTCTTCCCTGTGCCCGGCGGCCCGTACAGCAGGATACCTATAGGGACTTAATCAGCGATCACCACAGCAGAAACAAGTCAGCGCACCGGATCGCTGCTTCATGCCGCTCGCAAACAGCTCTGGATGATCCAACGGAAGCTGAATGGTATCCAATATGTCCGCTTTGACATCCGCCAGACCACCAACGTCGTCCCAGGTCACGTTCGGTATCTTCGGCGCACCAACCTTGGTGGAATACGAGGCGCGAACCTTGTTCAGCGCCGTGTCGAAGTCGTGCGCTGTCAAAGAGATACCAGCGGCCACCAGGCTGCCCGCGTCGGATCCCCTGCGTCCCGTCAACCATATGCCTCACTGGCAGGGCAACGCTGCACTCACGTTAAACGCACTGCGCGTCCCACTGCAGTGGCTTTTGCGTGTCGGACAAGGTCGTTAAGGTTAGCAGCGACCAGAGCTGCTGTCTGTTGTGCCAGATGCGCCACAGACACGTCCGGCGACGTCGTAAGGCCAGCCATCGACATCTCGAGCATAGCATGACGTGTAGCCTCGTCCGGCGCCTGAATAAAAGGATATTTGTCAGCGACTGCCAAACCTCACAACCACCTTGGACTTCACCTCGAAATTGATCTCATGCTTGAAGCACGATAGCACCCCCATGGGGACCTGACCTGGCTCGCTCGTCGTGCCTACGACAACAACCGGATACTCCGTCACCCGCCACGCCTGCTGGGCCTCGTCCACACACTCGCGCAGCACGTTCACTATGCTTGGTTCTGCCGGTCGTTAATGAGTATACCCCAGCAAACGGTGACTCCGCCTGCAACGATGACTTCTGCCCCAAACTCACCCTTGCCCGACTCCTGCACCTTCGACGTTTGCGCCAACGCGTCAATATGCCTCAGTACCAGCACGCACGGCGAGCACTCGGCTGCCTGCGCGAAGCGCATCTTCATGGTGGCCTGCGTCTGCGTGTCGTTATCCCCCAGCAGATCATAGCAATTGATCTGCAGGACGAGAAATCAGTGAATAGTTGGATGATCTTGGGTTATTCTCGCCCAACGCGTCCTGGTACAATCGACCAACACTTGCGCCCCCTCCCCGTACCCATCAAACAACGCTCACCTCCATAAGATGCATGCCCATCCTCTGCGCAATCCAGCTAGCGCACGTGTACTTGCCGCACCCTCGCGCGCCCTTGAGTAGCACGGAAAGCTTGAGGTCCAGATCGACCGCCCGCCGGGAATGAATGACGGAAACGATGTTCAGGAACTGGCCAAACGGACTCGCGGCGGACGTCAATGGCGATCCAGCAGCAGACGTCGACGGCGATCCAGCAGACGTCAACTGGGATCCCGCATCCTCCCCACCCGTCGGAAGCACAGGCCGCGGCCCCGTCCCTGCAAACCATCGAACATTAGATGTTGCACTCGCTTATCCCAATCACAATAAACAACGGCACCATTCAGAAGGTATTCCTCCACCGCCAGCACATACGCATGATCAACCCCCGACTGTATCATCCGCGTCACCCCCGAGTCCACCCAGCACCCCAGCTCCCCGTACGTCGTCGTCGCATACGCATCCCGCGCGGCTCCCGCCTGCACCCCATTCGGCAGCGTATCAAGCTCGACGTTCGTGACGATGAAAAAAACGACGGCGTTGGCGGCAGCTACCCTACGCACAGGCATTCGTAAATACGTACAGGACGACGACGACTGGCGGACCGACCTCTCCTCGACTTCAACACGTCCCTCCTCGACATGCCCCTCCTCGCCGTCTTCCTGCGCGCTCCGCGCTACGTTTGTATCCAGCGCCACTGCAATCATATCCCCCTTCTTGACCAGCCGCTTGCGGTCCTCGAAGTGGTGCTTCAATTTGAGCAAGAACGACGTCTGGTGCTGCTTGTTGATAGAGACGGGTGAGCCTACTCGGGATATTGTGACCGAGCGGGCTGTAGGGACGGGAGGAGGTCCTGAGCCGAACGACGACGGTAATAAAGTCAAGTCAGAGTCTGCGGCCCGGAACCCAGCGTTGTGCAGCAGGACGGGAGAACCGCGGGCCTCGCAGCTGCAGTGGGGTCAGCAAGTGCTGGAAACTTAGGAAACAAGGCTTACGTATGCAAAGACAGAGCATCATCACCGACAACCTTGACTAGTCTTCTGCCGTGAATACTTTGGGCGATGCTCTAGGAGATGATCAGAAAACAACGGACAAAGGGATGCACGAACTTGCCCAATCTCCATTCAGAATTCCGACACGACTAAGGTCGGACGTCCGAACATAGACCGTGCAGTCATCGGCCGCAGAAAGGGAAGCCGCCAAAGACGCGACAGTGAAGACCGAATGATGTCCCAGCGACGAGTTGTACATTGGTCCATCCGTAGCCCCGTTCGCAGCGGTAGACCTTGGAGTTTGCGAGGCCGAAATGGTGTTGCCGAGAAACGCTTCGTCGATTTCGAAAGCATCATCCTCGTCATCGAAGTCCACGCCGTGACTGGCGCTGTCATCGAGCTCAGAGTCCTCCGGCTGAAGAAGAACGAGACGCGTCTCTCCTCTGCGAGCGCGACCTTGCAATACAGGTTCTGCCATCTCGATACGGTAGAGCAGGGCAGTCGTAGGAGTATCAGATACGTGTCCATTAATGCCGAGCGCTTCACGAGAGAAGCTCGAAATGTGGCCCTGCCGTAGGATGGTATTGTCATGAAAGACAGTCGAGTCCAGGAAGGCCTCGGAAGACGCTGCTGCATACGCATCCTCAGACAGAGGTGTTATGATTGCTTCAGTCAAAGTGACGAGCTTCACGGGAATTAGGGTGATAGCAGTGTTGTCATGAAAGACATGGCCGTGACTGGCAAGCCACGCTGGGGGAACGAGAGCACGGTCGGCCTTAGAGGAGAGATCAGTTAGAGTAAGTGGAGTATTCGCATATTGACGTACATCCTCATGCGAGCGTGCCCAGCAGACCATACTGCGCGAAGCAGAGGTCGTTGGCCTTAGGGACGCTACGGCCACACATTGCTGGGAGCGATCGGCCTGGGGGAAGAGCGAGATCCAAACAGCTTGAGGGACGAACAAAGCATCGCTCTCGTCGTCGCGAGCAGCGGCAAAAGAAAGCTGGCAGACGGGTCCTGCAGCGTCGAGCATGAAAGACGAGAGCAAGAGACGACGCGCACTGTGTGTTCCCCGGATTCGGCGCGTTTAGCGCCGGGCGTGTGATTGCAGCCGATCGCGGAAGCCGATAGCAAGCAGCCGACAACTTCAGCACAGCATTTCTGCCCTTGTCTTTTTTCGCAACACTCTACAAAAAAAATCCTTATTTCCTCAAACAAACCAGAAAATACAATGAACAGAGGCGGACGCGGCGGAGGACGAGGATGGGGCGGTGGCCGTGGTGGCGGTCGTGGCGGCTTCCAGCAGCGCGACATGGGCCCCCTGATCAAGTACTAGGTCCGTTCCCCGTCGCCTCCCTCGCGCTCGCAAGCTCTCACTCACACACCCTCCCCCCTTCCCAGAAATGGGCTCCTTCATCCACGCCGTCGAGGACGAGATGCTCTGCACATCCCTCATGCCCGACAAAGTCCCCTACTTCAACGCCCCCATCTACCTCCAAAACAAGTCCGTCATCGGCAAGGTCGACGAGATCCTCGGGCCCATAAACGAAGTCTACTTCTCCATCAAAATGGGTGAGGGCATGGTCGCCAGCAGCTTCAAGAAGGGCGACAAGGTCTACATCGGCGGCGACAAGCTGCTTCCCATCGACCGCTTCCTCCCCAAGCCCAAAGCAGCGGGCGGCGTCAGTGCGTATACAAACAATTCACACTATTCATTCAAAGTATCTAACATCACTTCAAGAAAAGCGCGGAGGCGGACGAGGCGCACCAGGCGGCGGCAGAGGCGGTCGTGGTGCTCCTCGCGGCGGCGGATTCCAATCGCGCGGCGGCTTCGGCCGCGGTGCCCCCCGCGGAGGCGGGCGAGGCTTCGGCGGCGATCGTGGACGCGGCGCACCAAGAGGACGCGGAGGCTTCGGTGGAGATAGAGGCGGAGGCGGAGGCGGTTGGGGTGGTCGCGGCGGCGGTGGTGGTGGCGGCAGGGGCGGCTACCGAGGATCATAGTCTGCCAACCTGGATTCTCTACCTTCCCCCATCCCCTCCCGTTGCCGAGCAGTGCGCGTCGGCACCGGACACATACGCGCTGCGCGTTCACGATCTCAGGTGCTTCATATCTGCCTCGACCTCTATATCGCGTTGTACGCGCTCTTTTTGTGTACTCAGCGACTGCCGTCGCATCAGCTTGGTGTATCATCATGTACAACAGCCATCGCACCTGCACGATCTCGCGATTCAGCGCCTGCGTCTCGCCGAACACGTCCTCTATTTGCTCGAATCTCGCAGTCGCGTCTGCACGCAGTTTAGTCAGTTTATGAGCCCGCAACGACGCGTCGTGGGGCGTACCTTCAATGTCCGGGATGACCTCTTCCTCACCGTCGTCCGATACAGACATTGCGTCGAACTGCTGGCGCTCTTCCAGCAGCGTGGACAGCATTCCCTGGATCTCTTGTGGCTGAGACTTGCTCTGATGCGCCAGCTGCTTGTGCCAGTCCAAATTCGTCGCGTTGAGCGACCATATCTTCCTGTCCAGCGCCTCGTCAAAGGGCTCGGTGTCTGAGTGCAGTTCGCGTCAAGGCGTGCAAATATGTCAACGCATGCAACGCACCGAGTTCATCCTCGTTCACACTGTCCATCTCCTGACCGTTGACGCGCACATTCTTCTTCATGGCTACAAAGATCCCTTCCAGATACTGCACGGCCAGTCAGAGGGGCGCCACAAACGTAGAAGACGCGCACCTCGTCCAGCGCCTTACGCGCCGCCTCTTGATCCTTCTTGCTCGCACGCGTCCCCGCCAAGTTGGACTCGAAGCTCTGCTTCAGAGCAGCCGTGATGTTCTCCTTGATCTGCCGCCATTCGTGCACCGTGCTGATCGAGATACGGTCCCCCGAGTCCATGATGATGATGATATGTAGTCAAGAGTACAAAGGGCACGATCATAAATACATCCCAACAAATCAGCAACTCCTAATCCTACTATGCAGTTGTCCGTTGTTTTTTCACCACCTTGATCCCCGCCAGCTTCCCCGTCTTCTTCTTCGCCGCCATCCCCGCCGTCGACGTCTTGATCAGCGTCCTCGCCGAGTCTGGTAGCAGACTCTGTATCGACGGCTCCACATCGTCCGCCGCCTTCCGCTTCACCGTCACCACCCTCGGCTCGCTGGGCTCGCCCGCCGAGGACGACGACGGCCCCGCGCCCGCGCGCACCTTCGCAAACACCTCCTGCACAATCTTCTCGTCCTCGTCCTCCAGCCGTTGCCGCTCCGCGTCCTCTTCGTCCTCCACCTCCTGCATCTCGATCTTCGCGAGCAGGTCCACCGAGTGCCCCACGCGCTCGTTGCGCGCGTTGCGCGCCCGGATGTCCTGCAGCGCGTCGAGGATGTCCATCTCGCGCTTCGAGTCCACCGTGCGGTTCTCGAGTGCCTTCATTGGATTGTTCTCCTCCTCCTCCAGTCGCGCCAAGCGGTCCTCCTCCTCGACCTCCTTCTCCTCGCGCCAGGGCTCGAAGTTTCGAGACGCGCCATGCTCTGCTGCGTAGTCTGTGTTCTTGGGGTCGGTCTTGAAGGTGATTTCGGCTGAACAGAGGGTGCTGCATGTCCGTTAGTCATCGCGAGGGAGGGCAGATAGCAAGTCGACGCGCCATTTGATGTAGAACCTGAATATCTTGATCCCATAGTAGTCCTCCCCTTGCACCGTCTCCTTGCGCGCGTTGAACTTCTTGCCCTTGTAGATGTATTCTCCGCAGGTATTGCATCTCATGGAGAAGGGGGCCATGAGACGCACGACCTGCTGCGAGTTCTTCGTGCCCTTGCGCCGCGGAATAAGATCCGGGTCGAAGTCGGGCGGGAAGTATTTGTTAAGGACTATCTCACATGTCAGTAAACTTCATTCGTTCCCAGAGCGCAAGCCACGCACCTTTGCGCTCGGACATGGTGACGGTTGGCGGTCAAGGAAGCGCTGACCGGGAGTTCGGTCCGTGTCGATCTCCTGGCATTGAGCACGTGGTTGGCACCCATTAGGACCTACATGTTCAATTGCCCTTGGTCTGCAAATGGCCAATAAATATCTATGCAATCATGATAATTATAGTAAGCGAGAGCAGTTCTCGGGTGTACACTGTATTCCACTGTAGATGTGCATTTTCCTCCTCTTCTTACATGATCGTTCCAGTAGATACTGTGCTTGCATGACCACCGTTCAGGCAGATACATCGGGGTAGACATCAAAGCGCCTTTGAGTAGTCACCGGAATTCCTGCTCGTGCTTCATCAAAAGCCTTGGGGTCTTAACGTGCAATGAGTAACAAGAAAAACTAGAGACGGATGGTCCTTACCGATATCGACAAAGATGATCTCTTCGCCTTCCCCAGCCTCGCCCAATACCCTTCCCCTGGATGAATTGTCAGCATGCCAACATCGAGGAAGCAGCTGTCTGGCAAGTACATACATAGGATCGACGACCATAGAATGCCCCCAGGCGTGGTATCCCGCCGACATGTCGCGAGCTGGACTACACATGGAGAAAAACACCTGCTGGTCGTTCGCCCTGTAGCTGACTGTAAGCAATCTACGGATATACAATATGCTGTCATGTACCGTGCGCGTTGCAGAAGCTCCCAGTGAAGAGGACCTGTTGTCATGTTGAAGGCGCCGGGGTATATGAGGACTTGGGCTCCTGAGATCTAGGTGAGAGGATGAATGCATCTTTTGATGCAACGCTTGCCTTTCCGTGCAGCAATCATCGCCAACTCAGGGAACCGCACATCGTAGCAGATTCCGAGGCTAAAGAACGATCAGAGGAAAGGACGCTGCACATACGAACAGTCGACGGACCCGATGCGCGCAAATTCTGCTTGTTGTGAGTATGGGACGGGCTTGGAGAGATGTGTACTCACCTGTATCAAAGTAGTTGGCCACGTTTCCCCCCGTGAGGGTGTCACTTTCCTGCCGGTGTGTCGCTTAGGCGACATCGGACAGCAAGCCTCTCTCACCACTTACCCTGAAAGTGATCTTCCCGGGTATGTCGATGTCAAATAGGTGCACTTTGCGGTGCATTGCGACGAGGTCGCCTGCAGAGCCGAAACTCATGCGTCAATATCATAAGGTTAACTTGGTATCTCAACGTACCCTTCGGCGAGTAGACCGTGCAGGTGTTGTAGTACGTATCGTCTGCCTTCTCCGGGACCGATCCACCAATTAGCCATGTATTTGTCTCCTGAGCAATGGCAGACAGCATCTTCACGCTGTCGCTCTCGGTCTTGGAGACATCGTATGGTTGGCCGGGCATGTATCCAATCTTCTCAGCGTATACTGGAAAGTGCGTCGCGCCGTAGGGAGAATTGAAGCATTCCTGAGCAGTACGAGTTTGTTACGGTTGGTTCAGATGTGAAATTGACTCACGGGAAGCACGATGAGGCTCGGTTTCTTGCCATCCTTACCAGCTGCTGCCTTGATGACCATGTCGCGCGCATGCTTCAGATTGTCCGCCTTGTTAACGCCGATCTGGCCCAACTGCACCAGGGCAAGAGTAAAGGGCTTAAGCGCAGGTGCCTTGCTCAGAAGGGACATGGCACGCGATGGTGGTGAGAGTGATGAGTCGAACAATGGCATTTCCAGGAATGGCAATCCGGTCCAGCATGCCTGCCGCATCGTCATTGATCAGTCGTGTCGGGGTGAAGCCGATCGCGGGTTATAACCATCCATCAATCATGTTCGACTTCCTTTATCCAATCTCCCTCTCCTCTTCCCCCCATGTTGCTCGTCATATACAACCCCGCCTGCGGTGACAGGACCGCCAAGAGCTTCGTCGATGCGAATGTGCTCCCGCTGCTCACTGACGCCGGCAAGACGCCGGACAAGGTCGTCGCTACGGACCTCTCAGTCCCAGAGCTGCACCCCGCAGCCATCGTCAAGGAGGCCCTGGAGACCTCTGAGGACGATGTCAGCATCATCCTCGCATCGGGGGACGGCACACTGAACGACATCGTGTCCGTCTTGTCCGTCAACCCCGCCGTGGGCCCCAAATCCGGCGAGCACTTCCGTCTCTGCCTGGCTCTTGTCCCTTGCGGTACAGGTTAGTAGCCGTGGTGATCTGAGCTTGCTAGATACAAACAATCAACAGCCAACGCCATGTATTCTTCCCTCTTCCCCCCATCTAGCGAACACGAAGCCAAGGACCCCGCCTACAGGCTGCGCTCCGTCCAGGCCCTCATCGCCGGCGGGCAAACCGTCCCCTTGACCCTCGCCATCACCACCTTCTCCGCGCATCCCTCCGCCCGCAAGCCCCCGCGCGCCTCCGTCTCCTGCGTCGTCACCTCCACCGCCCTCCACGCCTGCATCCTCCACAGCTCCGAGGCTTTGCGCGAGTCGCACCCCGGCATCGAGCGCTTCAAGCTCGCCGCGCAGGAGAACAGCGCAAAGTGGTACAACGCGCACGCCAAGATCCTCCCCGCCGCCGGCGCCAAGTACGTGCAGGTCTACGACCCCGCGACGCGCGCCTTCGTGCGGCACCCGGACTCGGACAGGGTGGACCCAATTGTGGATCTCTACGGGCCGTTCATCTACTTCTTGTCGGCCATCAACGTCGACAGGCTCGAGCCGGTGTTCAGGGTGGCACCGTTGGCGGGGGCGAGGGGGCAGACGGTACCGTCGCTTGATGTTGTCGTCGTGCGTCCTATGGAGGACCCCACGATGACGTGGGACGCGCCCGAGACTCGCGCTGCCTTCGTCGAGAAGATATGGAAGGTCATGGGCGCTGCTTACCAGGACGGGAAGCACATTGACTTGCGCTACAATGAGGAAGGGGAGATCGTCGAAGGAGGTGAAGGACCTCCGGTTGTGGAATACTGTGAGTGTCACACTTGAGGTTAGTGAGGGGTTTCTGACATCGTTTACAGTCCGCTGCGGCGGTTGGGAATGGATGCCCGATGATATCGACGCTGATGCGCATCTCGTCTGCAACGATGGCGCCATCTCCCATCTCGACCCCGGAGGGCGCGTTGTCTGCGTCGCAGCGCGCGCCACATCCGCAGGCGGGTTCATGATTTATGCTTGATGAAGGTTGAAGTGATCCAGGACTCGTGCTCTCATCTAGATGTTCAGCATTTATTATCCAACATTGTACTTCCTGTAAACGATACTGCGACTTGCTATAAGGGCAATCCTGTCCACAGTGCTTGTATATAAGCGGACATGACGGCAGTTTGACCGACCTAGGCAGTCGTGTTTGGCTTGAAGCCGCCCGTGAAGACCTTTCTTGCGACATCGGCAGCGCCCTTGTAAACCTCGTCGACGGCCACGCCCGAGTCGACCTTGTTACGGAGTCAGTGAACGTCAGGTACACACGCAGAGAACGACGTACGATAGCGACTTTGCCCATGGCCTTGTAGTGGTCGATGACCGGCATGGTGGTTTCGTGGTAAGTCTCTGCAGTGCGGGGTCAGCGTTTTGCACCCTAGCACGATGTTGCACGTACTGAAGCGCTTCTTGATGCTCTCCGCGTTATCATCTTCACGACCGCTCGTCTTGCCGCGCTCCAGCAGACGTTCGAGCATGACTTCCTCAGTAGTGTCGAAGAACAGCACACATGCACATTCGCAGACCTGCGTGAGGGAATGAGCGGGGTGAGAGAATGTGCAATCCTCCGAGGCGCACCGACTCATCGAACTTGAGGGCCTGGTCCATCTTGCGGGGGAAGCCGTCGATGAGGAAGCGTCCCTTGCCGTCTTGCCAGCCCTCGCCCTCGCGAGACTCCTTCAGCGCATCGGACATGGCGTTCTGCAAAAGCTTGACAGTGACCTCCATGGGCACGATCGTGCCCTCCTTGATGCAGTCCTTGATGAGCTGACCGAACTCCGAGCCCTCGCGGTTCTGCTCAGCCCGCAGGAGATCGCCCGCTGGAGCAGTGTCAGCCGTGCAGAGTGTCTGTACCGCAGTGAACATACCGGAGAGATGGCAGAACCCAAACTCGTCAACAAGTTTTGCACATTGGGTACCCTTGCCTATGTGTCGTCAGGTCGAGTCCATGAACCACGCAAGTTACACGCACCGGCTCCAGGTCCGCCGAGCACGAAGATGACAGTGACCTTGTTGTTGTCGAATACGGGACTTTCGGGAACGTCCTTGGCGGCCTCCTGCGTGTCGGGATGTGCCTCGTCGGGATGTATTTCCGCCGCGGGCTTCGTCTCGTGCAGCTTCGTCTCTGTGGGATCGGCGACCTTGACGGCAGTCGCGGACGGCTGTGCGCTCTCCTCCTTCGTCTCCTTCTTCTCCTTCTTCTTCGGGTTCAGGGCTTGCGAGATCTTGTCTAAGATGGCCGGCATGGCTGTCTACTTCTTCTCGTCTTCGGGGTGGCGGACGGGGATGAGGGGGTTGTCTGCGAGGCGTCTGGACTGGGAGGCGGGAGCGGTGCCCTCTCGTTTCTTGACGATATAGTAGAATGCGCCGGCGGATGCGGCGATGGCGGCGACGAAGGCGAACGGCGAGGGCGGTGGATAAGAGGCAGGAGGCATAACAGCCAGCGCACAAACAACCCACAACGCGCCCGACAAGTCCCAGAACGCGTGCGTCCAAGCGCCAAACCGCTCCTCATGTCGGACCTCACCCATGTCCTCGACGCAGAAATATATGTGCTCTCCTGCTGCCATGCAGACGACGGCGCTGATCTCGTCGCTGTTGGCGGCGAGCACTCCGTCCACATATTCCAGATTGTATGCAATTTCCTATATCTCAAACGCCACACAGACCTCACATCGCGCAGACGGAGACAGCCATCGTCCCCCTCGCAGTCTTTCACCTAGGTACAAGAGTGACCGCGCTAGGCTGGTCAGCAGGCTCCGTCTCGCCCTCTGTCTCCGATGAATGGCGCATAGAGTGAGTGAGTCTCGCCTCTCCCCCCGCCGCTCCCCCGGCCCCCGTCCTCACGCGCGCGCGTCTAGCCTGGTCGCGGGTTCCGCCGACTTTGGGCTCTTCCACCTGTCTAAACTAGCAGGACGGGACGAGTGCGTCTACAACTTCGGCGCAGGTACGCACATCCCCACCTTCGCGCTTCTCGCTCACCGCCGCCACAGGCTCGACCGGCCACAACGGTGGCGTCAACTCTATCGCCTTCGTGGGGGGCTACTTGTCGGACAGCACCCGTTATGTTGCCACTTGCGGCGGTAAGCATTCCCCTGCGGATTCTTCTCCGCGTCTGCCTGACCACGGCCCGCACAGGCGACAAGACTGTTCTCGTCTGGGATCTGTACCCCGAACGTGTCGACGACGGCCACGCGTCCAGCCAGATGCCGGAAGCCAGCATGCCGCCCGAGGACCGCACCGCGCCTACCGCGTACGAAATCTCGTACGCGCATCCGCTGACCACCGTCTGCTCCCACCCCAACACCAGCAAGGAGCTGCTCGTGGCCGACACGCATGGCACTATATTCATGGTAGACTGGCGCTCGGATGGCCCGGACGAGCCGCATCCGGACAGGCGCACCGTATTCGAGCTGGTCCAGCCGTACGCCATGGGTGATGCCCTCATCGGAAACGGGGACACGACCTGGACAAGCGTCGCCTGGCGCAGGGACACCACAGACATGTCGGTGATAGCCTGTCCACGCGCTCTCTACAGCCACTCATCCACCTCTAGCATCGGCTCCGTTACCGGTAACAAGTACCACATATGGGACTTGACCAAACTGCACGGCGGCAAGCCGCTCGTCACGGGCCCCACCTTCTCTCAGGGTGGTCGATTCCGGTACGCGCGGGCACAACATACGATTCAATCTGCTATCCGCTAATGAATCCTCCCCCCCCCCTCACGTCCACGGCCGCCTCTCCGCCTATTGCTCCCATTAGGTGGTGCAACACCCATCCGGAGTTCTTCGCCATATCGTCCTCCTCACCCACCACCGGCGCGATCCTCCACGTCCACAACTTGGGTTACCTCACCCAGCAGCCCACTCAGCTGGCCATTGCCGCAAAACCTCATTACGTGCGCGACTTTGACTTCCTCGCCACCCGCGGGATCCCACGCATAGCAGCTGCCGTCGGGCGCTCTCTTGTCATCATGCCCATCGGCTCGACTGAGAAGTAGGAAGGGCAAAAATGCAAGCGGGTCGCATCGGCTCGAATATACACATAGTAGCATACATAGCCAACTAAACGTGTTCGTGCTAGGAATTACAAGTCCAGACTTGCGGTGCTAGAGCGAGTACCATAAATTAGACTACAACAGCGAAAAGACATTAGGGTAAGAGTGACGCGTAACGGGGTACAAGAGATACGAAAGCGAACAGGTGCGATGGAACGTTCTACTAAGAGTACACTTCAATAGCAAGACAACAGGAATTAGACATGAACATGACTGGAAAGCGCTAGCGTCCGTACGAAACGGAGGGAATGTGGTACGCCGCTGGGTGGGTCATCAGCGCGTGCTGCTGCAAGTGCTGGTGCGGATGGCCCTGACGATGAGCATGCGCCTGCGGGTGCTGAGAATACGCAGCTGCAGGCATAGATGGCGCCATCGCAAGCGACTGAGGCTGCGACTGGGGGTGGTGATGATGTGGCTGGTGTTGCTGCTGCTGCTGGTGCTGCTGCTGCGGCGGCGGCGGCGGCGGTTGCTGAGGTCGCTGAGGCTCCATGAACGGTACCACATCGACGAAGCCCGTGTCCCCAAACCCGATGTCCATAAACATCTGCCTCCAGTATTGTCTGATTTATACAACTAGTCAGCACAGCACCCCGAGAGAGGAAAGGAGCCTGCGCCGCACCGATCCATCTCCGACGCGTGTTGAGGATATGTGGCGAAGGGGGACAGGGCGTACCGAGAAGGATCTTCCATCGGTGTCGCGACGCCGGCCCTCACGTCGCCCATGTACTGCGCGTCCTGTAACGTCGGTACGACCGACGTTGGGTAGCGATTGTGCATCTCTGGCGACGCGGGCGGCTGCGGCGCTGCCATCGATGCGGAGTACATAGGGTGACCGTTGACCGGCGGCGGTAGGTTTGCAGGCGGCGCTATAGATGTATATCCTGATCAGATATCGATAGCGCAGCTAACATAAAGTGCTCGCTACCTTGTACGCGGGGGTCTACTGGCGGGGTGCTGTCATAGCGCTCCCTCTCGGTTTGACGAGCCCTGACCATGTCCGCCTGCAAGAGGCTTCGCAAAAACCGCGCATGATACTCGGTTCCTGTCGAGACGGACGACACTGCAGCATCGGCAAAGGCGTCCGCTGTCCTGGAAATGAGATTATGAATCTCCTGAGCAGTTCCGCCCAACAGCTGTGTCATGGTGTTCGGATTCCGGAGAAGCTAGCACCGTTCGTTAGCATGAACCCATGATGGCCGGCAAATTGACCATACCTTCAGCAGAAATACGGCAGCGTATGCAGTCATGACGGTGATGGAGTCCTGGCCATAACGCTAAATCAAACGTTAAATCGATGAAAGTTTACGACACAGATAGATGGCCTTACAAGCATGTTGGTGGACGCGAAGTCCTGCGAGATGATCTTGAGCGAATCAAGCCCGCTTGTGCAGCAAGCCGACAGGGTTTGCAAGCTTGGAGCGGTATGACTCCCCTGCAAGATAGCGGTCAGTAGGCGTCTGTAGAACAAGCAAATCACGAATTACAGGCATCATCGACTCCTGCAACCCGAAAGAATTGAGGAAAAGCCGGACGTAGAGCCGGAAGAAGTTGACGAAAGAAAAATGAAACGGGTCTCCGTTCGCTGAGGGGAAAAAGAAAATCAGAGGGTTGAATGACAAGGTGGACAATGGACCCACCGCGCCGTAGCTCGTACTGCCAGTGTTCGGACCACTGCGTCAACTTGCCGTTGCAGTTCTTCAACACCATCTCGTAGTTGACGTCCGTATGAGCACCATGAGAGCCTCCCCCCTTGTTGTTGTACAACATCTCCGTCGTCTCAGACTGGGCCCGTCAGTCGTTTGAGTCAATAGAAAATGGCCACAACGCACCGCCAGACGCCTGAGTTGGACAAACGCCGATACGATCACGTCGGATGGGCGTAGAGGGCCGACAGCCTCGTCATGCCAAGTCGCCGAGTTGCGAATAAACTCATCGTCGGGTAACATATAGTGCCTGCCTGTCTGTGTGCTCAGGCTCCTGTCATGCACGAAGAGCACGAGGTAGGTGCGCTCCCGGTTACGGCGCTCCAGCAGCTGGAAGTCCGCCTCATGCGGTGGCCGATGACGAATGTACCGGTTGAGTCCGAGCTCGACGGCCATACGGCATGCCTATGTAACATCGGCGGAAGAGGGCATCAGATTTTGGCAATATTGCGGTGACGCCAAAAGTACTCACGTAGCCGATGTAGGTCCAGGTGCGCTGATAGAAGGCAACAGTGAGCGGGGCTCCTATGTGGAATGAATGAGCTGCCGCGTACCGTGTCATCTGGCTCCCTCCAGTACGTGAGGCAGGCGAAGGCTTGGATTACCTCGACGCGCTTCCAGCCGTTCGCAAAGGCCTTGACGGCAAACTCTTGCGCCAGCTTTTGCACATCCTTGTACTTGTCGGGTTTGAAGAATTTGCAACCGGCCATCAACATCGTCGTGAACAAGAAGGGACACCGACTCCGGACATAGCTGACAGTATGCAATGCCGGGTCAAAGAGGTTGATGAAGGGGTTCAGACGAAGATAGAACATCTCGAAGACGACATGAGCTTGCTTTTCGTCGAGAATTCCGGCTGCCACAGGATCTTGAAGCGTGTCGGCCAAAGGAGGGAGACGCGGAGGAGGACTGAACGCGTCTGGACGTGACGTAGGAGATCCCGCTGCGCTCGGGGCGCCCTGGTCCGGATTGAGTATAGTGCTGAAGAACGACCGCTTGTTCTCCACGCTGATGAGGTTCCGGGGGAAGATGTTCTGGTTGGAACCTTCCGGGTCGTCCTCATCGAGGGCGCGGCTACTCGAGGCGAAAGAGGGATCGAGCGGAGGAAGCTGATTACCAGGGAAATGGGTACCGAAAGACGGATCGTCTTGGTGCGGACTGCGCCTTTCAGCCGACGCA
Source organism: Schizophyllum amplum (assembly GCA_007026445.1). Taxonomy (NCBI): domain Eukaryota; kingdom Fungi; phylum Basidiomycota; class Agaricomycetes; order Agaricales; family Schizophyllaceae; genus Schizophyllum; species Schizophyllum amplum. The sequence continues at coordinate 19,536 of VDMD01000179.1, forward strand.
GAGAGGCCCTCCTGGCTGTGAGCTTTCTTGGCGCTATTGAGACCCTTCTCGAGACGACGGAGCATTTTGGACGCTTCCGACAGCCTTGACAAGTCAGAGCGGTGCGATAAGAGGAAATGAAGGACTACGCACTTGCTGCCAGGCTTGCGACCGCGGCGGTGTTTCTCGAAAACACATCTACATTGATCGGTTAGCATGCAGGCATCGCAACAAAGCTGTTAGAACGCACTCGACATTCGCTCGTTTGCAGCGCATGCACTTCTCGCCCTCCTGTTCGGCGCCAACGCATTTCATCTGGGAGATGGATGTTCATGATGGCTCGATCAAAGCAAGAAGGTGTATGCACCTTTGCATTGCGGCATGTGTTACACGCGCGGGCACCACGGACGACGGGCATTTTCCTGAGTCGAGACGCTCAGTGCGGTCACATCGATGAGGGGTTGAAAGACATACCCGGCCTTGGAGTCGACTGGAGCCGGGACAGTAGGAGATGCCTCCATCTGTGGACAATGGAATATTTGCAACTGCCGGGTTTCCAAAGTTCGGGGAGGACGGTGATCAAAAGCACGGAGACTCGAGAATGACCGGATCTGTGACGACGATATGTGCGTTGGCGTCGGTGCGGGCAGCGAGGGCGACTGGCAAAGAAGACGAGCGCGGCGACGGCGGCGACGTCGAGCGCTGGCAGAGGGGAGGCGAAGAAGATGGAAGTGGAAGGCAAGCAGCAACGGACGCGCGCTCCGGCAAATAACCAAGAATTGTTTGGCGCGTCACATCGGGGTTTCATTTGATTCGCCGGACGTAGCCGGACTCCGGCCATGTTCCTTTCTTTCCATTCACTCCGTTTTTGTTCGCCTTGAATTCCCTCACATTCCAGCTATACCCCAGCCTATGGATAGATAACGGCATTTTCCCCAGCTAGGCAAACACGGCACCTACACCTTCATCTCTCCAGCAGCCCTGCTATCGCCTCATCACCCTGATTTTTGCCTGGACCTGGCCGTCCGATTACCATCCGACGTTTTCATTTTACGATTGTATTCTTCGGTACACTACCGTGAGAGCAGCCTGCTCGCGCTTGTTGAGACAGTTGCGCAGTGGACTCCTGGGCACGCGCAGGGGGCATGGTGCGCTGATGAACTGGTGCGTCTGGGCAGGCATGCTGGGCTGCCCTCCAGATGAAGTTCAACTTGAACGGGACTTCTCCGGCGATCAACCCGCTCGACGCTCAAAAACACCGGACTTCCTGGGAATTTTGCCAATGATCCCGAGTGCCTGGCGCGGACCTGACTCGGACCGGACGCCGACTATTGTTCGTTTTCATCTGCGTATGCGCGCCGTAGCGTACGAGAGCTCTCCCACCCTCTGGTCCGTCGTCTGATGATTGTCTACGAGGATCTGTTGGCGACTGTTTTGGCCCACGTCTTGGTTGATCGTCGAAGTTGCGTCGAAGACTCCACGGTTCGCCTCAAGTTTGCCTCGCGTTTCCACCTTGTTCGGATTCTCACTGCTCAGATTTCTGCCGCGCGTCGCCCTTACATACGCTTCAACAGCACCTATTCTTCTCCTCTTGCGATCAGACAATGCGATAGACCTTCCATTGAAGAGCATCATGCAAGGAGGTGATGGCAAAGGTGGCCTATCCCCTGTGGTCCTGTTTTCCGTGGTATAACCTCTTATAACACTTTTGTGGCTTGCAAGTGGCTTGGCGTACAGACCCCTCGAGACCGCGGGTGATCATCGCAGTCGAACCTTCGCGTAGTTCAGGTTCTTCCACGCCGTTGTCGTATCCAAGTCGTATCTGCAATCATGCCGTTCGTTCATGTCAACCCTGATTCACAAGGCGATGGATGAGGCTCCCGTTGAATCCGCTACACCCAGCGGAGCCTTGAAGAAGGCGATCGCATGACGATGGACAGACCAGCCAGGGAAGCGGCATCGAGTTTCGAAGCCGCAGCTTGTATGCAGATGCACAACCGAGAGTTCATGATTGAATATTGAATGCTGAGGTCGTTTGACGTAGGAAGAGATAGGACGAAGAACAGCGGGGTAAGCGGGTAAGTAGCAGCGCGGAGTCGAAGGTTTGTGACGGCCGACACTGTATAAGACACCGCTCACGGCAAACTCGCGACTCGATAGCCGGCGGAGACTGTACGGCGATGTTCGCTGTCCATGTAGAGGGGGTTTGACGTCCAGAAGAGCATCGGGCGAAGACGTGTGCGATGAGAGGGCCGGGTTCTTCAGATGACAGCCAACAAGACTCTCCAAGTTTTTGTGCAGTGATTGGATGCAGCCAAGGGGGTACGTACGAGATTTCTAACGTCCGCACCTTCAACAGCACCTCGGGCACGCGCTCGGTCAACTGACGAGCGTGCTAGTGCGGCCATGTGTGAAAAAGGAGAAGAAGCAGATGTCTGAGTAGCGTGTACGTTCAAGGACGGCTCAAGGCCGACGAGGATGGGAGAGCAGTGGGAGACTGGCGCGCATGGCGTGCTCATGTCGCGTGCGGGTGGACGCCATGCAGATTGGAGCATGCAAAGAATGTGGTTAGTGCTTTGAACTTCTTTCCGCAGCTTCTAGCACTAAGCAAGCGGCATCGAGAGTACGCACATACTGCAGTCATTGCCAGTTGCATTGTGTTCAGACTCCGTCGTCTTTAGTACAGTAGTAACGGCGAGCGGTGCGTTACAAAAAGCTGAGGTACGCCGTATTCCATGTGTAGAAGTGCAGCAAGTGGATAATCCATGTAGGAACCTGGAAGGCTTTGGAATTTCCTTAGAGACTGAAGCAGAGTGGCTACACGGCTGACCGGCTCTTTCAACGCTGCGCTGCAAATCGGCCCTCGCACGCCAAGTTGCAAAATTTGCAGCGCTGTCCCGGACACGGCGGTGGTGCGAATGCTTGCAAACCCTGTGCTTGCAGAAACCGATGCGAGCGATTCTGAGAACGCGTCCAAATGTATGACATCATATCCGAAACTCCGCCGTCCAGACCCCGGCGTCGCCTTGCGTCGCCGCCACCCGCTGCACCCAGGCTGCACCCTCCCCGGCTTTCTGGGCTCTTCGTTCTGCTCAATGCTCCAGCTTGGATACAGTGAATGGCAATATATTGGGGGCTATCTAGCTACTATGTACTGGTACAGCTGCAGCTACGTAGCACGAAGATATGTACAGTGGGAGTTCCGCGGGAGCGGCGATCGGACGACGTCGGAGAGAAACGCCAGCGCGGCGTTCAGGCGGTCGTCAAGGACGTCCTGCAGACAGCGCGCCATTGGCGCCATCGAGGATGTTGTGCTCCCGCTCTTGTCTGCTGCCGACGACATGATTAAGCCACAAAGCGAGTGATAGAGACCAGAGGTACTTACTTACCATGCAGCCACAAAGACTGTGGACAGACTAGTGCACTTGCGCGGCGGTGTCGGGCTGCTACGACGAGTGAGCATGCGTGAAGCCAGAGCAGGCACCAGACAGCTCACCAAAGGCGAAAGCCACAGCGGGGCGCAAGGTGCCGACGAGGAGACACTGTGCGCGCGCCCGCCTGCACTGTCAGTGACGGTCAAGACGAAGAAAAAAACTGAAGTCAGCAAATCGCGTGAGGCGCGATTTTCTTCGCAGGTCACATGAGGGCGTCCGAAGATCAGAATGACGTCGAAGACGGCCGAGACCAGCCCACTCTGGTCTCCGACTTTCAGAATTCATCATCTCGCCAGCGGGCTCTCGCAAGCGTTTCTGCGAATCCTGATTCGCAGCAATCTTTGCGCGCGCTCTCAGAAATTTCTAGCAGGCCATCGCCCCGCCCTTTCAAACCCAACAGCGGCAGGATAATTTGCGAAGTCCGTCTAGCTGTGTAGGACAGCAGAGGACGTGTGGACAAAGCAAAGACGTGAACTTGAACTTGCGGCATGGGCCGGTTTCCCACGTGGCGCTTTGCGTCTATTTGTCAATACCTTCAGCTGACTTCACCAACAACTTGTCCCCGACGCCGACGACGATGGTGAGAATCATCATAAAGGGCGGTAAGTACTCTATGTGTCCCTTGATAACTGCATACTGAAGAGCCCCTCAGGTGTCTGGAAGGTGAATATGCCAGGAGCGAGGACTGTGCGGTACAAACTGACGTGTCTTGACAGAACACAGAGGATGAGGTATTGAAGGCGGCCATTGCGAAGTACGGGAAGAATCAATGGTGCGTGCACTTGGCTGTCCATCTTCACTGTTTGCTGACTCCCCGCAAGGGCTCGCATCTCGTCGCTGTTGGTCCGGAAGACACCAAAGCAATGCAAAGCGCGCTGGTATGAATGGCTCGACCCCTCTATCAAGAAGACAGAGTGGTCGAAGGTGCGTCCCCCGACCAAGTTACACGCGTACACCGCTAACGCTCTCCACCAGACGGAAGACGAAAAGCTCCTCCATCTCGCCAAACTCATGCCAACACAATGGCGGACCATTGCCCCGATCGTCGGGCGCACCGCGACGCAGTGTCTCGAGCGGTACCAAAAGCTCCTTGACGAGGCAGAGGCCAAGGAAAACGAGGAGCTCGGTCTTGCCGGCCCTGGGGAGGATGTCGGGCCCTCCACCTCCGCCGACATACGCCGTCTACGCCCCGGTGAAATCGACCCCGACCCGGAGACGAAACCGGCGCGCCCGGATCCCATCGACATGGACGAGGACGAGAAGGAGATGCTGTCCGAAGCGCGCGCGCGCCTGGCCAACACGCAGGGCAAGAAGGCGAAGCGCAAAGCGCGCGAGCGGCAGCTCGAGGAGGCGCGGCGCCTCGCGGTCCTGCAGAAGAAGCGCGAGCTGAAGGCTGCGGGCATCATCATGCGGTCCAAGTCGAAGAAGAAGGGCATGGACTATAACGCGGACATTCCGTTCGAGAAGAAGCCCGCGGCTGGCTTTTACGAGACGTCGGAGGAGCAAGCGCGCATAGCTGCAGCACCCGTCGGGCAGTCGCTGCGTCGCCTGGAGAACAAGCGCAAGCCGGACGAGGAAGAGGCTGAGAGGAAGAAGCGACAGAAGCGCGACAAGGATGGCCCGGCACAGACGAAGTTTGTTGCGGCGCGCGACGCTCAAATTCAGAAGCTGAAGGAAGCAGATTCCATTGGTCGCCGGCGCAAACTTATGCTGCCACCTGCGCAGGTCGGAGAGGCAGAGCTCGAGGATATTGTCAAGCTCGGCCTCGCTGGCGAGAATGCAAAGGCCCTGGTCGAAGGCGGCAGTGACGCCAGCGGGCGCCTACTCGGCGAGTACGATGGCCTGGAGAGTGCCAAGATGGCAAGAACGCCGCGTACCGCGCCTCAACGTATGTTCTTGCTCTTCTTTTACATGTCTTAGTCGCTCATCTATATCACAGAGGATAACATCATGTCCGAGGCTCGCAATCTTCGCAACATGACCATGGCTCAAACGCCTCTACTCGGTGACGAGAACACGCCCATGCACGAACGTCCGGGAGGCGGTACCGGCTTCGAAGGAGCAACACCGCGGCATCAAGTTGCTGTCACTCCTAATCCTCTGGCCACCCCACGCGACGCTCAGCTCATGGACGGTTCAGCTACGCCCCGGACCGATGTATCTGCTACACCGATGCGTACCCCGCGCGACAGCCTTTCCATCAACGCCGATGGGTCCGTGGCGATTCCCCAAACGCCGCGCGACCTGCGTCTCCGGGATACGTCTACGAAGCGCGCCCTTCGCGCCGGCTTCATGAACCTGCCGAAGCCGGAGAACAATTTCGAGCTGCTGGTCCCCGACGAAGAGGAAGATGACGAAGAGGGTATGCAGGCGCCGATGTCCGAGGAAGACGCTGCTGAGCGCGACGCGCGCATACAGCGGATCCGCGAAGAAGAGGAGCGCAAGGCGCTAGCGCGGCGGTCGCAGGTCGTCAAGCAAGGTCTTCCGCGGCCCGCCAATGTTGACCCGGCCGACCTGCTCGAGCGTCTCAGCTTGGAAGAGGATGCGCAGGATACGGATATGGCCGCGGCGCAGCGCCTGGTGAACGCGGAAATGGCCGCCCTATTAGCTCACGACTCGATCGCGCACCCTCTGCCGGGCACATTGCGCCCGGGCTACACCCAGTCGACGTACGTGATGCCGGACGACGCGAGCATCGCCGCTGCCAGCGCTGCTGTTCATGCCGAGCTGTCGGGCATCGTCGGCTTCGACTCGGTCTCTCCGGAGCAGCTCCACGAAGGCCTTCTCGCGCTCGTCAAGGCCGAACCCGTCGACGACAGCCTGACCTGGGGTGCTTTGCGACAGACGCTTGCGTACGACTCGGAGAGCCATATGTTCGTCGATGCGGACAGTCTGTCTGCGGAACAGCGGGCGTGGGGCTGGGCGGCCCTCCTCGCTGACGCGCGGGACGCGATGACGAAGGGCGCAGGCAAGGCGAGCAAGGCAGAGAAGAAGCTCACTGTCCAGCTCGGCGGATACCAGGCGCGCCACGGCGCGCTCTCCAAGCGCGTCATGGACGCCTTCGAGGGTCTGCTGCACCACAAGATCGAGCTCGAGAGCTTCTCGAAGCTGTTTGCGAACGAAAAGGTGGCGGGCCCGCGGCGTGTCGCGGCGCTCAAGGAGGAGACGGAGTACCTTGAGGGGCGCGAGCGGCGGTTGCAAGGCCGGTACGCGGAGCTGGACACGGAGCGACGCGAGGTGGAGGCGCGCGTTGTGGCGCTCGAGGAGAAGATGATGGCCGAGGCGGAGGCGTTGAACGAGGCGGCGCTCGCTGCGATGGAAGAGTGAGTACCACGATGGTGTTTCGTGAAGTAAGTAGTATACATATAGGACATGCGGCTATCTGTAGACTGTAGTACAGTCGTATACAAACCTGCCTCAAGCGCGTGTAACTCCTCAAATAGCATGAGAGTGAATGCCTCGAGGCAGGGGCCAGGCAAGATCAAAGACCCATTGAGCTCCTTTTGTTTTCCACCTTGATAACGAACCCCATTGACACGAACCCTGCACGACTCTAGATGCCATACATCTCTACAACGACACGCGCGAGCGCACCTTCAGACAGACTAATAGCGGCGGAGATCGTGACGACGACGATCTTTCCGAGTCAGACGGCGTCCGCGGCGGCGTCGAGCCGCAACCACCACACGCAAGATGTACCCATCGGCGCCATAATTGGGGGCGTGTGCGCTGGGGCGGCGTTCGCGCTCCTCGTCACCGCCGCCTGGGTCCTGTGGGGGCGCTCCATCAAGCGCAAGCAGCGCAAAGAGCGGAAGCAGGCGGTACGTCCCCCCCCCTTTCCCCGCGAGTGTGGTACGAGGGTATACTCATACTTTAAGCGCCACAGGCCATGGAGAAGCAGCTCCTGGACAACACCAGGCACAACGCTGGCCGCTTTTCCGCCCCTGCAGCGGGCTCGTACCGCCCGCTCTTTGGCCTCCCAGAGACGCGGAAGATCAAGTTCGCGCCGGTGTCGACGGAGAAGGCGCATTCCCCGACTGTGGCCGTCCGTCCCCCCACGCCCCCTCCCAAGCCAGCAGCACCCCTCTGTGGCGACGATGCTCAGGACACGCCACGGTCCTCCGAGGACGCGCCACCGTACGAAGCCCACGATTCGCACGGTCACGACTCGAACGAGACTGGCGCGTTACTGCCTCCGCGCCCTCCTCGTACTCCCCGAACTAGCACGCCGCCCCCGCTGCGCAACACGAAGGCCTCACGCGATCTCGCGGCCGACGCCAAAGAGGTGCCGCGTCAAAGCCTGCGTAGCAAAGCGTCCGCCGCGAGCTCAGCCTCCATGTACTCGACCGCGAGCGGGGAAACCCACCGGACCTCGCGCCTCTTCTCGCTGCCGGCTTGGGACCATGCTATATTGCACCCACGCTGGTCGGGGTCCTCATTCGCGGCCAACATGTTGCCAAAGCGGGACCAGGCGCCAGACGGTGCAGCAGACAATGACAACATAGGCATTGCGCGGTGAAATGTGTGACGAACACTGGACGATACTGACGAACCGGACTCTTCTACCTTATTGCCTTATTGACGCCTTATTGACCTGATTGGACGAATGCTGTTTATTGACTTGTCCGCTTGCTTGTTATCCGTCACCAGACACTTATTTGGACGATGCATCTAGTCACGACTAGGACTACTGTAGCACTGTCGACTCTAGTATTGTAGACTCTTGAAGAAGTCCTGCATGATCGTCGGTTGACGTTGGGCATGTAGTACAATACGCAAGACTCACCCGCTCTGCTTGTGATACCGCGGTCTTGAAGCGCTCAACTTCGCGCCAGCAGTCTAGCGGCGTTGTAGGGTTTTTCCTGCACTCCCAGTCAGCCAACATTATCCCGAGAACAAGCAATATCACGCACTGGTAACACGCAAGCACCCCGTCCGCGCCCGCCTTCACTGCCGGCATGTCCTTCAAGCCGCGGCGCTCCTTGAAGCGGTCCACCTTGGTGCGGATCTCGTCCAGGTCGCCCATGAGCGCGGCGCTGCTCTTCACGCCGCCGGCATCGTCCGCGGCGCCAGCCATGCCGCGCTCGCGGTCGAGATTCTCCTTCTCGAGCGCGCGGGCGATCTCGGCCTGCACGTTCTCCTCCTCCACACGCAAGCGGCCGAGCTCGGTGTGTATGCGGCTGCGGATGTGCTCGTCTATAGTCGCCTGGCGCTCGGGAGTGGGCTCGGTGGACGCGGAGCGATCCGCGAGGGAGTTGACGACATCGCCGGAGAACTAAAGAGGTCAGCGACGACATACGGAGAGTGACTAGCAGCACACCTGTATTGGCGTCTCGTTCCGGAATATTTTCTCGGACGGCTCAGACCTGGATTGGCCGGCACCCATCGCGGTGGCGAGTGTAGGAGGGGAAGGGAAGTGATGACATCACGTGAATTCGATCATTCGCTATGGGTCCCGCATGCGTCAAGGTGAAGTTCAACCTGTATTCAAAATTTCAAAGGCTGGTCTTTTTATTGAGTAGAATTGACATAAGCTACTTCTACCCTGACATTGCCATCGCATCAACAGCCTTCCCAGTTCGTTTGTCCTGCTGAATGTGACCATGTTCGAGCAGCCAATCCGGTTCAATCTCCGTCAATATGCGTATCCTGCAGGAGACGTCAATAAGATACACAATAAGCGGGCGGCAATTCACATACTGTGTCTTCTTGGTCTCTTCCATCTCATGGAACAGCACCCAGCCCGTCCGTGGTTTACGTGTGAACAACACCGACGTTGGATGCACATGCAGCGTCTGTCGAAAAATATGAGCTTCACTCATCAAGTCTTCTCGCGCCAACATACCTGGTTCCCCCGCACAGACCTATACGTCCCGTCTGCCATCCACCGTGCTGCATTCCTGTAGTATCCAGACACCAAGCACTTCCGGAGCTTGACCGCATCGCCCTCGCAGCTCTTCATCGGAATGCCAAAGCGCTGCATGTACTTTTTCAACTGCGCCCGGATGGACACTGCACGCGACATGGCACGGAACGAGAGCGCATGCGATCGACACCACCCGGCGGACTTGCCGTACCGCGTGAACGCATTGTACGCATTCAGCAGCGTAAGGTGGTCCTGGTCAAACGTCAGTCAATATGTCCTCACAGACGCAAAGGCAGACTCACGCCCTCCTCTGCTGTGAATTTCCTCCGCTCGAGCTCTGCTAAAGCTCCAGGCGCGCCATCCGGGATCACAAATGCGTCCTGGTCAGTCAATTAGCCTATACTCCCCTCTTTTGCCCCACAAGCCCACGCACCTGCACCGCTGTCATCGCTGCCACCGTCAAGACCTCCTCCCCACACCCATACTCCCCCGCGCTAAACAACATCCTCGCCAACCCCACCTCCACCGGACACTCCGCCACCTTGGCGCCCGTCGCCGTCATCCTCCCGTCCTCCCCAATCATCCCCGTCGCCAGTAGCCCTTCCAGCGCGCGGAGCACGCTCTCCGCCGGCGGCGCGGTCACCCACTCAAACTTCATCACGTCGTCGATGCCGAGCGCCTTGAGCTGCAGCAGCGGCGTCGTCATGTCCGTGCGCGCGATCTCGGGCGGCGTGCTCAAGGGCAGGTTGGCGAACGCGGATTCGGGGTAGAGGCGGTAGCAGATGCCGGCGGAGGTGCGGCCGGCGCGACCGGCACGTTGTGTAGCGGATGCGACGGATACGGGCACCGTGGCGAGAGAGGCAAGCGCAGTTGTGGGGTTGTATGTGCGGATCTGAAGATATTGTGAGCGAGGTGTCGCTATTTTACTCTAAAGTTCGGCCTACCTTGACAAAACCACAGTCCACAACATACTTGATCCCGTTGATAGTGACACTTGCCTGACAACCCGTGAATTCGACAATTGGTGAATGAACAATTCACTCACCTCGGCGATATTCGTCGATGCGATTACCTTCCTCGTTCCCGGCGCTGCTCTCTCGAACACAGCCATCTGCTCCTCCGTGCTCAGACCCGCATGCAGCGCTAGAGGGACCAGCTTGTCGGCCGTCCTGGGCAACATCGGCAGCAACTCCGACAGCTCCTCCAAACAGCGCTCAATCTCTTCCCGGCCGGTCAGGAAGACGAGAATGTCTCCTGGACCATGCTGCCAAAGCGTCAGATCCCAGTTGACACCACCAACACACTAACGTGCTCGCATCCCACGTACCTTCACATGAATGTCTGCCACCACCTCCGCCGCCTTGCGTACATAGTCCGCGACCGGCGCGCGGAGGTACGCGACCTCGACCGGGAACATGCGCCCCTCGAGGCTCGCAATTGCGGCTTCGGCGTCACCCAGCGGCGTATTGGCGCGGAAGTACTCGAGGAACGTCGTCGCGTCCACAGTCGCGGAAGACACGATCAGGCGCAGCGATGGGCGCTTGCGTCGAATTCTGCATGGCGTTCGATGAGTGAGCGGGACCCGAGGCGCAGGCGAACGCACGCAGAAGGCATTACTTTTTCAGGACGCCGAGCAGGAGATCGGTGTAGACGCTACGCTCGTGCACTTCGTCGATCTGTGGAATGTGGCGAGCATTGAGCAGGAGTGGACATAGGATGGGTGGTGGGAGATTGGCAGGCTCATGGGATACAGAGAAAGTCATTGAAGAAGTAGAAGGAATGGGAGGACGAGGACATGAGAGCAGTGTGGTAAACTCACCATGATCACACTATACCGCGTCAGCAATGGGTCCACAAGCGTCTCACGAAATAGCATGCCGTCTGTCATATACAAGATCCGCGTTCTCTCCTTGTCGCTGACATCCTCAAAGCGGATTGTATACCCGACCTGCGGCGCCATGAGATTAGAAGGCGGCACGAGAACGTCCAAGCATCCCACATACCTCGTCCCCCAGCACCGATCCCACTTCACTCGCAACACGTCCTGCGACTGACGTAGCAGCTACCCTCCTCGGCTGCGTGCACGCAATAACACGTCCATCCGCTGCCCATCCTGCCTCGTACAGGTATTGGGGAAGTTCTATGAATCGTTAACCTCGCATTCACCCCAGAGTCTGTCCTATCCACTCACGTGTTGTCTTCCCGCACCCCGTCTGCCCGACAACAATCGTCACACCATGCATCTCTATACAATGCAGCAGCTTGTCCCCTGCAGATGGTCAGCCGGTCCGCAGGGTAAGGAAGGCTAAGCGATCGAACTCACTGTGCTTGTAGATCGGGAGGTGCTCCCTCTGCGCTTGGATGGACAACGACGCGTACGCCGGCGCGGACTGGATTACATTCCCCTCTGTCTCGGTCTCCCGGTCAAGGGAGCTGCCAGGCCCCGCAGTCCCAGGCTTCCAGAATTTGAGACCGCCCGACATGGTGGTGAGCGCGTCTGGCAAGATGGACTGGGCGCTTCGGCACGTCGGTCCGGAACTAGCAATAAGCACGTACAAGCAAACTGGCGCCACCCCGTTCGAACTTCCGACCCGCACCTTGCAACGCTGATGAATAGTTATGCAGACTCCCTCTCCTTGCGCTGCATGTATATCGGATATACAGATACCGACTTCATGCGCGATACAAACTGCTCAAGTCTTGGTACAGCTTCGTTGCAGAACACTATGCCCAGACTTAAAGACGACACTGGGCAGTCAAGCGGTACGACGAAGTATGCTAAGCAGATATAGAGTACAAACTAGTGGAATGCATAGAATAAGCGCTTCCGTCTCAATCGACATCTTCCATGCCCGAAACACAGCCAGTCAGCGGCGGTGGTGGTGGTGCCGGCGAAGCAGCAGAGATCGAGGACGACATCAAAGGTATGGAGAACGTGAAAGGACCGAATGCAGATGCGGGGGTTGGCGTTGGAGCCGAGTCGGGGTGTGATGATTGGCTGGCCTGCTTCGACTCCTCCACCCTCCTTCGCTTCTCCTGACGCAGGTTGAGTCTCTTCCGCTGCATCTTGCAGAAATTGGATAGCTGTTCGAGGGCATCGCAGACATGTGCCTTGCTCGGGCGGTCCATTATGCTGAATCACGTTAGACCCGCGATAGCAACAGATGGGATAAGGGGCACGCACTAGTTGATCATCTCGTCCACAACGTCCTGCGCGCGGAAGAACGGCATCAGGTCGACCATCTTCGTATACAGCCGTAGGAGCATCGTCTGGCCGCCCTTCGTCGAGGACGCAAGTGTCTGCCAGCCTTCAAAACGCTCCTTCAGATGCGGTCGGAGCTCTTCATCTTCGCTCGGATCTAGGTCGACAAAGTCCATCGCGTCCAGGTTCGTCCCGTCATCCGGGCCGGGACCAAACGGCAGGCCCATGAGCATTGCCGCAAGCGCGACGGGGTGTGGCGTCCCGCCCGGTCCCGTGACACCCGAGACCCACCGCTCAACACGGTCTTTCCGAGCCTGTGACCCAGTCCGTAGCTTCAGGATCACGCCCAGCTCCTCGCGCTGGACACGGTCGTCTATACGGGTGAACGTGCCGAGGGTGGCGGCGCGCACGGCATTCATGGTGTCATTCATCTCCTGCTCAATGATAGCGAGACCCCGCGCGAGATGCTTGGGATGACGGGTCAGCGTAGACACAGCGGCCTGCAAATGCGGGTAGTCGCGGCCGCGGAGTAGGAATCCATGCGAGTCAAGTAGGTTCACTATCGTCGCAGCGTCGTCCAGGTCGGCGTGGATATTGATGGCTGCCACAAGTGTATCGGGTGTAGAGCCCGCAACTTCATCGAGGACAAGCAGCAGGTCGCTCTCTGCTTCATCGGGATCACCGCTCAATGCTATAATGGCGTGGTAGAGCTCTTCCGAGGGCGCGACCTTGAACTTCTCGACAAGATGCGTCTCGACGGCTTCTCGCAGCGGCACGCGCTGCTGGTCAATCTTGTCGGACCAATGGGCGGCATGCAACGCGCAATTGCATTTGTCGTCTGAGTCTTCGTCCTCTTCCAGACACGAATCTGCAAAGAGGTCCCCGTAAATCATGTCGTCTGGGTCTGCCGACCGCGCTGGGCAATTGTGAGAGGTACTGCCGAAAGCGGATGCGAAGGGGGACACACGCATTAAACCTCCGGTTAGGATGCGCTCGAGCGCAGACCAGCCCATCTTCTCCTCGATATCTGCCAGCATCTGGGGGACGAGCTTCTTGGCCTTCTTGTTCGCGGCGAACATGGACACAAAGAGCTCTCTCCATATCCATAGTATGGCGTGATCGACGCTCAAGAGGCCGATAATGCTGAAGGTCTTGACTGTCTTGCCGTTGAGACGGTTGATCGGAATGGTGACGGGCATGTTGAGGACAGCACACTTGCACCTGGATAACGATATCAGTCCGCGCTCGCTGCGTTAGGGACAGTGGACGTACCCGGATGCTACAGGCGTGTTCAGGATCTCCGCCATCATTTCCGCGACCCAGAGCAGGCAAGTGTGCGCGTGTGCATAGTTCGCCTTGAACTCGTACACGGTCTGCCAGATATCGGATAGCCACCCGACGATGGTCTCCACGGCCTCCTCGAGCAGCTCATCGCGGTTGGAGCGCTCCTTGAGGAACGCGCGCTTGGAGTCTCGCGTGAGCTCCTCCAGCACGTTCGTCATCTCCCGCTGCTTGCCCTTGAGATCGAGCGTGGGCATCGTGGCGTATCGCGCCTTCATGCGCGCTGCGGATGATAGCACTGCTTGTTCATCTGGCATCAGACACTGCAAATGGGCGGAGGAGTGCTGGCAACGCTGACCTTTCTTCGACTGCTCCTTCGGCGTGCGGTCGAGCATGGAGAGGAGATATTTCTCGATGAACTGCTCCCGTGCCTCTGGAGGCACGGACTGCAGGATTTCGCTGACCCTGGACGATATCTCAGCGTCAGGTGCCGTGATGCTGAGGCATCATACTTCGCGCTAGGGGTTGACGGGGCCATGATAGTGTAGGCAGTGGTGGTGGTGGTCAGGACGAAGTGAGGACACGGTCACATGTCGCGTCCGCCACCAACCCCGAGTCCGGGTCCAGCGGTTCATGCAGCATAGTATTTCACGTCAATGATCAGGCTGCGTGCTGGCTTTGAAGCTGCTAAATGCACTACATAGAATGCATCTCGTGCTTCATGGATAGCCGACATGTATGACATTTTTGGCCTTAAGTAACAAGCTTGAGAAGTAGTGTCCATCCTAAACAGACTGACCATATCACGACAGCTCACCGTGGGCTACATATATGACGTGAACTGGCTTGTATGCCCCCACTACTACTACTTAGCAGTGGCAAGCATATGCCACACGTCACGTGCGATATGAACTTGTTTATGACCAGACCACATTCGGCGTTGAAGGCATTCCCATCGGGCTTACCAGCCTGTGGGGAAGTTGTTGAACATCCCTCTGCCTTCCATTGATCGAGCGGGGCAGATTGCCCATAGACAAACCGGATGGACATTCCTGACAGGGCGAACAATACATGCAAACCTACTTCTTGTCCTTCCCTTGGGCGTCATTCCCCTCCATGCTCAACTGAATCGCCCGCGCGATCGCTGCCTCCTCGTCCTCCTCGTCATCGTCCATTGGCACATCGCCTGTCGTTCGCGACGCCTCTGGTGCGCTTGACTTTGCCCCACCAGACTCCATATCGACGTCTTGCGACATCGCGAGGGCCTGCGCGAGCATCGCCTCCTCCTCATTGTCCGTCGCGCCGGCCGGTACTGTAGTGGATGACGACGCGGCCTGAGGTGGCTGGGCCGCCGGTGGTGCTCGCGCTGCCTCGGCAGCTTGCCGTGCCTGCTCTTCCTGCATAGACATCCGTAATGCCTGAGAGGTAAAGTGTAAGCGCTCAAGCATGTATTGGAGGGACACGACGGACCATAGCAAGCTCTGGGTCCAGAGTTGGGTCAACGCCGAATTCAAAGTCTCCGCCACCACCGGCGCCTCCGTCGCCGCCACCGCCACCGCCACCGCCACCAGTACCGCCCAGCTCTTCTGGGATTCCTGCACTGCGGTCCGCCGACAATATGGGTGATGATATGAGGGCGTCGGACAGTAGATGCGCGCCCGCAGGGATTGTCACCAGGTGGCTGTAGTATGGGTATTGAGCAAATGATTGAGTGACATGAAGGCGCGACGCACGAGTTGTCTCCGCTGCTGACACTGTCCACGAACGAGCCTAGCACCGTCTTGCCTTCTGCATTCGGCTCCTCAATCCCATCGCCGAAGGAGACGACATCGACAGCGACATTGTTCTTCTTTAGCTTCTTTGCCAGCTTGATCATGCCTTTCTCATCCGCTGCGGGACCCTCCAGTGGTGAGCCTACGAAGACGATGATGCGCTGCCGGAGGTTCTTGTTCTCTCGATGCTTGAGCGCAAGCTGGGCGATAGCGATGGCAGTGGGGATGTCTATGGCGCCGCCTATGTTTCCTCGTGTCTTGTGTATCGCCTGCAGGATCTGGCCGAGATCTTTGGAGTGTGTTACGAGGACCTCTGGTCTGCCGTAGCGCGTAAGCCGTGCGCGCGCGGTGCGATGCATATGCGAACATACCCCTTACCCGCCATGCTCATGACCCCGACCGTGTTCTCGGGATTTGAGTCAATCTTGGTCTGGAATACGATGTTGACCGCGTCTGCCTGCGCGTCGAAGCGGGTGGGAGCGTAGTCGCCGTTGCGCATGAACTCTGAGTTGTCGATGACCATCATGGTCGCTTCGAGAGGCATCTTGGCAGGCTGGCGCGCGGCGGCGGACGTGTTTGGGGAATGAGGTATACAGCGAGCAGGCGGACTTCGCGACTAGACGCGCGTCGGACACAGTGACGCGTCGCATGTCGCGTGTTTACCGGCGGCTTGACTTGTTTGTGGCGTTGACATCCATCTGTGCCAATCGCCGCCTCTGTTCTCGCAGTCGCTCGCGTTCGTTGCAGAGTGCTGAGAGTCTATTAAAGAGGACATCTCTGGCCTGAGGCTTGAAGCTAAGATGAGGCATCAACCAATAGGCCTAGGTTTTCTGTCCAGTAAATGAAGTTTCTTCTAAAGTGCTACCCTGAAGCGCGTCGCTCAGTAAGCAATCGGAAATCGTGTACGTCGGTTATACCAGCAGAAACGCGGTGGCTTTGCTGACAGAGCTGTGGCTGCAAGCGGCGGCTGGAGCTTGAAGTTCAACAGGCGATTACCATATTCGGATGGGGGCGCCCTGGGGTCGTCTCGAAAAGGAAGCGAATGGAATGTCGTGGATGGACGTAGAAGGATCGGGGCTGGCGCCTCAAAAACGCGCGCCGGCGCCGTCGCTGTGAAGCGCTGACCCTTTGTTTCCTCCGTTCACCCATTGTATTCTCCTTACCAAGCCTGAACGATGGTCAAGGAAACGTTAGCAGCTCCCCCCTACACTCCCAGACTGTATCTCACCATCTCTTTGCTTACAGCAAATTCTACGATCTCCTAGAGGTATCGCCAGATGCATCCGAGGCTGACCTCAAGAAAGCCTATCGCAAGAAGTAGAATGAGCACTTCACGATCATGGATCGACCTCTGATCGCGTTGCAGGGCTCTACGGCTGCACCCCGACAAGGGTGGCGACCCCGAGCTCTTCAAGGAGGTTACTCATGCGTACGTGATCCACAAATCTGCTCGCGTCATCATACTCAACCGTGCCACTAGATACCAAGTTCTATCAGACCACGACAAGCGGTCTATGTACGATGCGCGGGGAGAGGCAGGCCTGAACGATGGGGGCGGCATGGGAGGCATGGACGCCCAGGTGCGTGGCGCGTTCTACACGTGGGCGCTTATGCTGACGCTCGAATTCTCAGGATCTGTTCAGCCAGCTCTTTGGTGGCGGCGGTGGCTTCGGTGGTGGCTTCTTCGGCGGTGGCGGCGGCTCCCGCTCCCAGGGCCTCGCAAGACAAAAGACCTCGTCCATCGCGTGCACGTCAGCCTCGAAGAACTCTACCGCGGCAAGACGACGAAACTCGCACTCACCCGCAGCGTCATCTGCACAAAGTGCAAGGGCAAGGGCGGCAAGGAGGGCGCCGTACAGCAATGTACCAGCTGCCGCGGCCGCGGTATCAAGGTCACCATGCGCCAGATGGGCCCTATGATCCAGCAAATCCAGTCCGCCTGCGACGACTGTGGTGGCGCAGGTGAGAACATCAACCCGAAGGATCGTTGCGGGCAATGCAAGGGCAAGAAGGTCGTGCCGGACAAGAAGATGCTGGAGGTCCACATCGACAAGGGCATGAAGGGCGGCGACACGATCACCTTCCGAGGCGAGAGCGACCAGTCTCCAACAGCAGAACCGGGCGATGTTATCATCGTCGTCGAGGAGAAGCCGCACGAGCGTTTCAGGCGCCAGGACGACGATCTCATCTACGAGCAGGAGCTTGACCTCTTGTCAGCACTGGGTGGCGGCCAGTTCGCGATCCGACACTTGGACGATCGTGCATTGATGGTCAACTTGGAGCCGGGCGAGATCATCAAGAACGGTACGTCGCCCACCATTTTCCACTTTGCGGCGCAGGCACTGACCGATCCTCAGACGACTTGAAGGTCATCCGCGGGCAGGGCATGCCCCAGCGCCGCGTACACGAGCCCGGAGACCTCTTCGTCAAGTTCACCGTCCGCTTCCCCGAGAACATTGATGTCGAGAAGATCCAGTTCCTCGAGAAGCGCTGCCGCCACGCGACCCGATACCCAAGTTCGAGAAGAACATTCATCTGGAGGAGGTCGAGCTCAGCCAGCCTGACGCTCGGCGATCGCACATGCGGGATTCGGATGCGATGGACGAGGACGAGGGTGAGCCGCGTGTACAGTGCGCCAACCAGTAGGCGTTGTTTGCTTTCGATGTTCGTTGCTCTGGGACTTGTCCTGTTTCCGTGTAGTGTATAGAGGAGTTGTTAGTACACCATCGTCACTGCAAACATCCTAATATTATTTGTACAACAATCAATCCCACCGTGTCTGCAGCGAGTCAGCTATGCATGGAGCGCGAGGTGAACGGTGTGGCAGCTACCTCTGGATTTGCCTTGAATTGCTCGTACAATTCGCGACTGAAGAAGCTGACTTCGGTCTCGTTCTCTGTGGATGTGGATGAATGTCTGCAAAGAGCGCAAGTGGGGTGCGTACCAAAGCCGAGATCGGCAAGAATTTTGCTGTCGTCGGACAGAATCCAGTCATCGTGGTCGAGGTTGATGATAAGATTCGACGTCTTTTGATAGCATTAGACAAAGTGTCACTGCAGATGTTTGTTATATACTTTGGAACCATGCGCCTTGGTATAGAGCTTGAGCGTGTCTTTGTGGCGAATCAGTGGCACGAAGACGACTGGGATATTCAGAAACCGCTGACCGAGTTTAGTGTTACGATACGGCTTCCATCCCGGCTGCTGTAACACAGCTAAATACTGTTTGCACAGCACAAAGGGTCATCTATGGTAGGAGGCGCTACCTTCCCTGGCCATCTCCTTCAGACGGCCGACGGTCATGGTCTCGAGATTGACATCGTGCAAAACAAGGCTCTTCTCTGTGCGATACTCGAACGATTTGATTATACGGATGGTAAGCGTAGCGGACGTCTTGGGGGCGATGGTGTTGGTGAGTGGGTCGTTGTCCGCCATCAGGGGGTCCGTGTTGTTCAAGTCACGATATGGTTGAAGAGGAAGTGTGGGCGTGGGAACTGTCGGCTGAATGCGCCGGATAACCGGACCGGCTAGCCGCTTGGGCCGCTTTGAACTTCGTCGCCGTCGCCGATGAGCATACCGACCATAATCCGCACACCTGATAGTGATACGGCAGCTCACCCATCTCTTGATCTCTAGAGACATGCCCAGCCAGGCCTCAAGAGCGGAACATCAGCTCAGTCTCGTCTGGGCGAACGGTCACTTGATCGCTCAGCTCGAATCCACAGGCACAAGCACCAACTTCAACCATGAATCTGACTACAGCACGTTTAGACACCGGTTTCGAACATGAATTCTTATCTTTCCGGTCCACCGAGGTTTTCCCGGGGCATATATACGACTGGCAGACCTTGAAGTTCAAGACGCTCTATCGACTCACCACGATGCCCATGTCGCGCTCATTTCTCGATGCCTCTATCCCTGATCTCGTCAAGAAACTACACGTCGATGAAAAGGTCTCCTTGCTCGCTGGTCCCAACTGGTGGAACACGTCTGCGGTCGAGCGTCTCGAAATCCCAGCTATTCGCATGAGCGACGGTCCCAACGTGACTAGTCTGATAACCTACTTGCTGAATCGCCTGGCTCAATACCTGCACAGGGCGTCCGTGGATCTTCACATTTTCTAAGCATTCCAGCACAATGCATGCCTGTGAGTGGTGTCCAGGTTGCCAAATCCATGCTAGACTCCAGGCAGTGCGCCACCGGTCTTGCAGCGACATTCGACCCTGATCTTGTTCACGAAGTCGGAGAATTTCTGGCGGAAGAAGCAAAGATCAAGTCATCGGTCGTCCTGCTTGCGCCGACGTGCAACATACAGCGCAATCCGCTCGGTGGGCGCTCCTTCGAGTCTTTTTCGGAGGACCCGCATCTGTCGGGTCAGCTAGTACAGCATTCTGTCCAGGCATTCTTTCCTGACATTCGGTCTCGCAGGTACCCTTTCTGCTGCATACGTGAACGGTTTGCAGTCCAAAGGCGTGTCTGCTAGTGAGTTGCTCTTTTGCTAGTCCTATGCGATGCTCTGAATCCCAGCCATCAAACATTTGTTGCCAATGATCAGGAGATTGAGCGTACGGCGGCTGAGTCCGTCATGAGTGACAGAGCATTGAGGGAAATCTACCTGTATCCGTGAGTGATGCGCGTCCTTTGTTATACGCTTGTCGACCTGACCTGCACAGCTTCATGATGGCCCAAATACACGCTAAGCCGTGGGCTTACATGACGTCGTACGATTCACCGCTTCTCTGAGATCTGTCAAGTACTGATTCAGTCACAGCTACGGTCGTATCAAGGGCGTGCACTGCTCAGAAAGCCGTGAGCTTCTCCAGGGCATTCTCCGCGACGAATGGGGCTTCGACGGCATAATCATGAGCGACTGGTGAAGC